>JABUQX010041035.1:47500-53152 GCA_015478945.1 Trachelipus rathkii | reverse complement strand
CTTCCCGAATATCGACCGCAGTAAACTTGCTGCTACTGTAGATATATGCGGAAAGTAACGTCTATACAGCCTACGTAGTGCGCACAGATGAATTTTGTTCATTCCTAAGGAATATGCATAAATAGGGATCCAAGATGCCACAAAATGACGGGATGTGATACAGACAAATCCGAAATAAGATATAGGTGGAATCAGTCGAGCGCTTCCGAAGATTACTCAGAGGTACCGTATCTGCTACAAAGTCCAGCTAAGAAAAAATTTCACGTGTTTTTTTGTGACCAGTGTAAGTTTTCTTTTTTTTGTTTTCCCTAAATGGATGACCGAGACTTTGAAATAACTATTCGGCCGCAATAGCGAAGTGATTATTCGCCGAATATTCGGTATGTCGCCCGAATACTTTTAGCCGAATATGCGGTATTCGTATTCGGCTTTTTTTCACTATTCGGGCACCATCCCTAATATATATATATATATATATATATAGTATATATATATATATAATATATATATATAAGTAATATATAAAATATATATATATATAAATATATATATATATATGTATATTATATAATATAATTATATATATATATATATATAATTATAGAACCGTATATATATCATAAATATATATATATATATATATATATATATAATTATCACCATATATATTATATATATAAATAATATTAGTAATATAATTATATATAATATATATATGAAGTATATATATATAGGTAATAGTTATATATATATATATATTATAATATACAATAATAATATCAGTAAATATATATATATATATATAGTATATATAATATATATATAGTATATAAGTAATATATAAATATAAATATATATTAATATATATATAAATATATGAATAGTATTATATTATATATATATATATATATATATATATAATATATATATAATATATATAGTATATAAAATATATAGATATTAGTATATATTATATATTATATTACTATATATATATAATATATTATATATATATATATATATATATATATATAAAATGTTATATATATATATATATTATATATATATATATATATATATATATAATATATATATCGTATATATATATATTATATAATATATTATATATATAATATAGTATATAATATATATATAATATATATATAGGTATAATATATATTTATAAAATATAATAATAATATATAGTAATAATATAATATTAATATATATATATATATTAATATATAATATATATATTGTATATATATATATATCAATATAAATATATATAAGTATATATTATATATATATATAGTATATTATTATATATATAATATATATATATATAATATATAGTTTATTATATTATATATATATATATATATATATATATATATATAGAATATATATATATATATATACTATATATATATATATATATTATATATATATATATTATATATATGTATATATATATATATATTATATATATATATATATATATATTAATAATAGTATATAATATATATTATATATATATATAAGATATAATATATATAATATAATAATATATATATATATATTATATATATATAATATATATGAGATGATATATATATAATATATATATATATATTATATAATATATATATTATATATATATATATTAGGATGTGCCGAATAGTGAAAAAAAGCCGAATACCGAAATACCGAATATTCGGCAAAAAGTATTCGGCCGAATACCGAAATATTCGGCCGAATAATCACTCGCTATTCGGCCGAATAGTTATTCACAAGTTCGTTCATCCATTTAGGGAAAAAATAAAGAAAACTTACACTGGTCAACAAAAAAACGTGAAATTTTTCTTAGATGGACTTTTGTAGCAGATTCTTTATATAGTAGTTCGGAAGGTGAGTGATTCCATATATATTCTCGGATTGCTGTTATCACATCCCGTTTTCTTGCAATCATGGATCCCTATTTAGCATATTCCTTAGAATGGACCAAAATTCATGTGCGCATTACGTAGGCTGTATAGACGTTACCTCCGCATATATTACAGTAGCAGCAAGTTTACTGCGGTCAATATTCGGGAAGCATGTGGTAACTTTAGTACGTCTTACATGTATGGATGCCAATGAACTATGGATGATGTCTATCATCCATCTGAAGTACAGTCGGATGGTCCGTCATTTTTCACCCAGGGTAAACTGAACGATCTTGTATGAGAGATGTATTTGCCGAAGTTGTTCTTGAGCTGTTGGCTTCGAGGTTGCATGAAAAAAGACTACTGGACCATGGCACAAGAGTAACTTTATCGTAACAGAGAAGCCGAGCTGCGGAGGCTCTTCCAATCGGATGGTAACCTTGTGTATTGCAGTGAAATTGCAGGCCTACTACTCGCTATGGACTTCCCGCATACGATGCAGGTGAGTGGCGACTTTTTATTGACACTTCCAAGAGCAGTTTAAAGTGGGTGTTGTTACACAAAGGCAACAGGTATGCTTCGGTTTCAGTAGGGTACTCGGTACGGATGAGGGAGGAAGTATTGCAAAAAATCAAGGGCACCAGTTTGGAGAGGCTACAATAATCAGGTATATGGATGGTAAATATGCCGTCGACCTCAAAATGGTAAACATTTTGCTCGGTCAGCAAGCAGGTTTCACCAAATATCCCTGCTTCCTGTGCTATGGGACAGGCCGGGCGGCAAAGGATTACTGGACCCAAAAGAGAATTGGCCACCGATGGAAACCTTGACGCTAGGTGACAGGAACATCGTACGTTTACCCCTTGTACAGAGAGAAACATCATCTTACCTCCACTACACATAAAACTTGGTTTGATGAAAAAATTTGTGAAGGCCCTGGACCATGATGGTGAATGCTTCCGCTATATATGCTCAACGTTTCCTGGTCTGAGTGACGAGAAGGAAAAAACTGGGATATTTGATGGCCCACAAATACGGACGCTCCTCCGTGATGCTGCCTTTGCTACAAAAATGACTGTGTTAGAGGCAAGAGCATGGAATGCTTTTTCAGATGTGGCACAGAATTTTCTGGGGAACAGGAAAGCCCAGAACCACTAACATTGTACCAGGAACTGCTAGACAGTTTCATTCTCATGATGTAGAATGAGTATAAAGTTGCACTACTTACATTCTCACTTAAAGAAAATCCGGATAACCTTAGGCGATTGTTAGTGATGAGGGGCAGGGGGAACGCTATCCATCAAGATCTACGGAAGTTCATGGCAGGGACAAAGGGGGTACCAGGCGCACCAGTGTGGATATCAATTATGATGCCGAACTTATTGTTGGAGTCTTAAGAGGGATTTATTCCAGACGCTATGCACTGTAGATCGTCCTATGAAGAGAAAGTTACTACCATCGTAGGTATGTTTACATTAACTAAACCCATTCCCTCTATTCTATTCATTGTTGTCCCATATTACTCTTTATTCATATTTGTTTTACATGTATTACAAACATCTTATCAAAGACATGTATCATATTTTTGTGATTTGTTTCTCCTCCCTTCATAATATATATATATAATATATATATATATATATATATATATATATATATATATATATACTATAATGAATATAATATATTATATATATATAATATATATATATTATAAATATAAATATATAATATATCCCAATAATGTAATAGACCCTCTTGAAAAAGGTAAAATCATAAAATTTTACAAATTATCTGTGTTAAACACAATATCTCACAAATGCGATGTGGACTATTGCAAAAACCAATTTACATTTTGGACCTCAGCACATCAATAATCAATTGCGAAACCCGTCCAAGAAATTTCATGTTTCACCCAGTGTTATATACAAAGTAATAAAACAAAAAAGTAAATAACAGGATGGTCTTACATATAGCAAACCATTCACATATTAAACAAATAATTTAAATGAAAATTGAAAAGTTTCATAGTTAAAGATATTAAACTAAACTTCATTTGAATAAGTTCTAAGGTTAAAATGACAGAACATTAGCAGTTCTTCATTTTCAGGGGATAAACCTATTTCTTGTGGCTTTATAAATATTTCCTCCTGGTTTCTAAATTATTCTTTTACACTTTTCGAAACTGATTGATGAGGTGAGCTAAAGGTATTTTATATTGCTAGTTTTATTCAAATTCATAAAAACTATTTCCAGTGTTTTTCTACCAATTGAAGGTGAATATCATTGTCTTCATTGTCAAAGTAGGCAAACTATATATTTGTTTATTCGATTGAGTAGTAATTCCGTATGTAGCGCCTTTTACTTTTATGTACAATAATCACATAGTCAGAAGAATGGGACTTTCTTTTGATTCACTGCAATACACTTTTCTTTTCTGTATGACGATTTGATGCCACAATTTCTTTAAAACAATCCATTAAAGAAGTGAAAATGGAACCTTCAGCTTCACTTTCCCCACTAAGTGAATCATCGTCAGCAGAAGAGTCAGGAGCTAAATTTTCATGCATTTCTTTCCATGCCTCAACGACCATATTTTTTACTGATTAATCTGATTCATGTTGAAGAAAAATTAGCTTGAATCGGAGATCTAAGAAAGTAGCTACACACAAGATTTTATCACATAGTAACTTAGAAAGTCTTTTTTCAACTGATTTCTTAAGCTCTTCAACGAGTGTAATTATTAAACTGAAGCTTTTGCTTTTAATTGCCTTATTTAAAAATAGATTTATTGCTAAAATGGAAGGGATCACTTGGGCAACTGTTACTTCACGTTTAATGCTTGTTTTAGTGATGTTATCAAATGGCTCAAGTAAATGAAAATTTTGCCACTGAAAATCAGTAAACATTTTCTGATTGCATTCAGCAGCGAATATGGATAGGGAACTTTTTTTTCAAACAATCTTTTAAGCATATATAAGTTTCTGTTCAACGTGTAGAAACGTGGATTGAATTAATATATTGCTGCTTGACATTCAGCTTGATCTGTTAAGTTTTATGCATTTGCAGCTGCCGTTGCTGAATGGTGAAAATGAGAGAAGATATTGGCTGTCATGCAAGTAAAGTAAATATCTTTTAAACAGACTTTCTGACATAATTTGAATCGTGAATGCAAATAGTGCAAACATGTGGAATAAAACATGAAATGATAGCAAGCCACTTCTCCTTATAACCAGCTAACCATTCTTTAGGTCCATTTTCCAGTATCACACTAAATGAATTCTATTTTTGAATATTGAAAAATGTCAAAGGCCCTTATAGCATCTGACAAATGACAAAGATTTTCGCCATATTGGCTACAAAATTTGGCTAGTATTTTATTTATTTTGGAAAAATTTAAGTTTACTTAAAAATTTCAATTTTTAAATTGAAATCTAACTTTTCCCTTATGTTGACGTAATTTATTGTTATAAACTAAATATTCGGCCCGAATAGTTCAGCAAAAAGCCGAATACCGAATATTCGGTATTTTTGCCGAATAGGCCGAATACCGAATACTTAACGAATATTCGGCACATCCCTAATATATTAGTATATATATAATATAAATATATATATAATATATATATATATATTATATATACTATGTATAGTATATATAGATATATATATAGGTATATATTATTATTTAAATATATTATAGAATATATATATATATATACTA
>JABUQX010041035.1:35000-37500 GCA_015478945.1 Trachelipus rathkii | reverse complement strand
ATAAATATTATATTATTGTATGATTTTCTTTTTTTTATATATATAATATAATATAATATTATATATATAATACTATATATATAGTATACTATATATATATATATAAGACAAGATAAATAGTACGAAATTAATTAAATGAAACCAATTAAATGCAAAATTTAAAGAAATGGCAAAAGAACAATCAATTTAAAAATAAATACAAATAACACAATAGTCCTCTCAGACAATTTTTCAAGAATAATTAAAAAAAAATCGTTTCTTTTTCCTAATTTATACATGTTTGTTTCCTCTTCATTATAACTGTTCAGTTTTGAAGAGTTCATTAGAGGAATCAGAAATATATAACAATTAGATTTGCGTTACTAGGGGTAATATATACCAAATTATGCGCTTTATTGATATGCTCTCTGCTCTCTCTCTCTCTCTGTCTCTCTCTGCTTCTCTCTCCTCTCTCTCTCTCTCTCTCTCTCTCTCTTTCTTTCATTTCTTTCTTTCTTTCTTTCTTTCTTTCTTTCTTTCTTTCTTTCTTTCTTTCTTTCTTTCCTTTTCTTTCTTTCTTTCTTTTTTCTCTCTCTCTCTCTTCTCTCTCTCTCTCTATCTTTATCTCTCTCCTCTCTCTATTTCAATCTCTCCTCTCTCTCTCTCTCCTCTCTCACCCTCTCTTTCTACTTTTATTTATTTACATCATATAATATATATAATATATATGTTAAATAAATAATATCGTTTAATAATAATATATATATATATAGTCCGTATATATTGTTACATACAATATATCTATCATAGATATATATAGGTCATATTCTGTTTTACGACTCCATAATAGTATTATATAGTATATCATATAATATATATATATAATATATATATATATAGTATATATATAATATATATATATATATAGATAAACATATATAATATGTAAATATATATATAGTATGATTATAATATTTCTTAAAATACATAAAAGTCTTGTATAAAACAATATCGATTCGTCTATCATTGGTGAACTGAGATGAATAAGAAAGAAAAGAAAATAAGAAAGCGCTTTTAACGAGACTTGACCAAAAGATGTTGAAACGAAAAAGAAGAAGGCGATTTCCATTCTTTCCTCTTTTTTTAAAGAAGAAAGAGGAATCCGCCTTAGGCCATTTAAGTCGTTTTAATGAAAAAGATTCTTCACCTTATATATTTGTTAGGGAACTTTGTTGTTTACGAGGTAAAACAACTTTTTTAATTTTAGTTAAAAATGAAAGGGAAAAAGTTTGTTTATTTTATTTATATTTATTTTATTTCGTGAATGTAATTTGTCTGTATGATGTTACTTTAATCTTTAATAACTCTCTCTCTCTCTCTCTCTCTCTCTCTCTC
Source organism: Trachelipus rathkii (assembly GCA_015478945.1). NCBI lineage: Eukaryota > Metazoa > Arthropoda > Malacostraca > Isopoda > Trachelipodidae > Trachelipus > Trachelipus rathkii. Next base: position 36,126 of record JABUQX010041035.1, on the reverse strand, counting down.
TCTCTTCTCTCTCATCTCTAGGTACTCTCTCTCTCTCTTATTCTTTCTCTCTCTCTATCTATTTTCTTTGTTCTTTCTTTTTATTTATCTATTTATCTATAGTTTTATATTTAGAGCAAAATTGCATATCTATCTATCTATCTATCTATCTATCTATCTATCTATCTATCTATCTATCTATCTATCTATCTATCTATCTATCTATCTATCTATCTATCTATCTATCTACTCTATCTAATCTAATCTATCTATCTATCTATCTATCTATTCTTATCTTCTATATACACACCGAACTATTTTTCTTTTTCTCGTCTCTAACTATTTCTTTATTCTCTAATAATTTTGTTTATATATCTTATATCTATATCTATATCATATATTCTATATCTATATTCTATATATTTTATATATATATCTACATGTCTATATGTATCTATATCTATCTATCTATCATGATACTATTGTTATGACCTGCATTGCATTTTATGGTGCAACTAATATCAAGGATGCTAAACAGAGACTTTCGAATTTATTAGGAGAAGAAATAAAATGAAGAAGAGGAGATGATAGAGTGAGAGGTGATTTGCAGGATATTTTGAACTTAATTCATTCTGCTAAACATAAGGATAAAGATTTGCCTAAATTTGTTGCAGAGTCATATAGATCGCTCCCACCAGCAAGTGGTTTTGAAATTATTGGTGGAGAATTAATCAGTTTAATTGATGAAGTTACAAAACTGAGAGAGGAAATTAATCACTTGAAAAATCAGAGATTAAAAGATAATAACTAGCATCTGGATATGGTTGGTATTAATAGAAAACTTATTTAAAATTAAAATATGACCAATATTCAAGGAAACTTAATGAGGTTAAACTATAAAGGTATAACGATTTCAGAAGTTACGTCGATGATGAACCTTTTAGATTCATAATTTAATATTACCTGTCAGCACCTCCTGCTCCCAAAAGAGATTATAAGCATGATTCTGAAGAGGTTATAAGCATCAAAGAAAACGGGAGGTAAATGCAAACATTTGTGAAGAAAAGTTGGCAGAGGAATTACTTCAAAATTCTCTGTAATAAAAAAAAGAAATCTGTTCTCATTTTAAAGGATTTACAGATGCAAA
>JABUQX010041035.1:27500-30000 GCA_015478945.1 Trachelipus rathkii | reverse complement strand
TTTTCTAATTACCAGTTAACTTCTGGTTTCTTCGTTAGTATGATTTAATGTAATAATTATATTGTTAAGAGATCACTAACCAATATATAAGCAAATGAATAAAATATACATTGATATTTACTTCTGGAAGTTTTTTAAAGAAAATTTAAACTTAAATGAAGCTCAAAAGCTTGAAGCCAGATAACTCTTAGAATCACTTAGAAAGAAAAGTGTATTCAAATGAAAACACTATTCAGAGATTTTGTTTGGAGAAAGGTATTAAGATTAAAATTACTTTGCGATTGTAAACTAAACAAACCTGAATGTTAGTTCTATGCCTCTTAATCTTGTCAATGTTACAACCTCCACATGAAATTAATCTAGCCTTGGAGGTGCTTTACTTCATATCTTGTTTTAGTATATTATAGTTCTAAAAAATGTGCGACCTCTACTTTCCCATTTTGAATTTCTCCAAACTTTGGCACAGCAAAAATTCCCAAACATCTTTGCTGTTAATTTTATGTTGAAAAATTCTATAACCTTATGAGGCTTTCTGTAATTCATAAAAATATGTGTGTACATGCTCATAATCATTACGTGCCAATAAAATGTAAAATCGGGAAGAATGCTTTGCAGGCTCAAACCGTCATATGTTAATTAAGATGAAAGAACTAAATCCCAAATGCATCAGAGTTTATGTTATTAATAAGTTTTTGGGGAGAAAGTCTTTGCTATGAAATTTATGTTTTTTTTTCCGTATGCATTAGTAAGTGGAATATTCCAATACCTCGTCCGAAACACTTAGCCATAAGGCCAACTGAATTTGGTCGGTAATTTAAGTGGTAAATAACGCCTCCTTCATTTGTACTACTCCCATATTTAGACTGCATTGCCACCTGTCACTTTAAACCAGCTCTAAAGATAAAAAAAAATCCAAAATAAGAAGTTACGAAAATACTTTCCAAAAATTTTTGTCACACCTGCTCTAGAATACTGTAGGTTAAAATGTAATTGAAACATGTGATTTAAATTTACCTTTAAAAAAAAATGAATTGAAAATCAACAATAAAAAACTATGGATCCCATAAAATGTCTTGCTATTTTCCGCAAAGATAAACTCTTCAACAATTTCTTTAGTAAAACTTACATCTCTGTTTAGAATTTAATGTTTGTTATACTTGTTCAGCTTTCTTTACAAACTTAGTTTTCCACCTGCATTTTACAACCTTCTTACAAAAAAAAAAGGTCATAAAGAAAACCAGATGAAAGGAGAACAGAGTTAGAATAATATAAGTAAGACACATTGAAAGAATAGGCATAGAATGTCTAGGTCAAGGTACGAAAGATGTAATATAGGAATTACGAAATAATTAACCGTTGAATATCTTGATCACATAAGAACCCGATGATTGATTGAGAGTACAATTAAAAAAGGAGCATTGAATCCACTTATATATATAAATAAGTATATATATATAGTTAGTGATATAGTATATAGTAGTATATATATATATATATAAAATATATATAATATATAGGTATATATATAAATATAGATATAAATAATATAAATATATATATATTAAAATAATATTAGCATAAATGCCAAAGCCAAGAATTCCAAAGCAAAATAACAAAAGAAAATCAGTTATACTGGTCGAAATATTGTGAAAAAAGCTTTAAACTCCTCGTAAGAAATAAATGTGAATTTATCGTGCATATATATATATAAGAGTTTAATATATATATATATATATTATATTATATTATTAATAATATATTATATATATACTATAATTATTAGAGATATATAGATAATATATATATATATATATATATTATCATAGTGTTAGGTTAAAATTAGTATAGTGTGTGAAAATTTGTTGTTAAATGAATGAAAACTAATGTTTACGTATGGTCAGATATAAGAAAATAATATATATATTATTATAATTAATATTATATATATTATATATATATATATATTATATATATTATATATTATATACTTATAATTTTTATCAAATTAAAATATAAACTTTTTCTATTATTTTATTTATTTGTTTTCAGGATAGAAGAAAATACATAGGTAATATACTAAGAATTATAAAAGCATGCTGGTCATATATAAACAAATTACATGCTTTTTGACAACAATACAGCGATTAAAACGTATATCAATTTTTAAGTTTTATTAATGCAAAACAAGATTTTTCTGAACAGAACTTCTAGAGTTCGTTGTTCGATATGTCCATCGGCAATTTATTCCACAAAGAGATTGCAAAAAACATACACTTTGCTGATTATATACTTATATTCTGGCCTAGCCTGAAGGCACCTCATCGTTATGGGGATACGCATATATGTAGCCCATACAAAAACAGCATGTCATTTCTTACTCAACAAATCCCTCATTTATTTTACACAGGACAAAACTAGTCATTAAAAGAACGAACAATACAAAAATTTTTATTACGTTTGTCGATAGTCAGAAGTCCAAATTCCTATACAGATCAACAGT
>JABUQX010041035.1:15000-25000 GCA_015478945.1 Trachelipus rathkii | reverse complement strand
GTATAATTATAATATACGTATATATACGATATTAAATATATAATATATATGATATATATAATAATATATTATATATATATATATAGTATATATATATATATACATATAATTATATATATATAATATATATATATATAATATATATTATATATATTATATATATATATATATAATATATAATATATATAATATATATTGACTTGCAAATAAGAAAAAATAAAACCATTATACTTCATGAAAATTTAATGATAAATCCATTATTAAAACCATACACAGTATTAGATTATACTTAAGCTTCAAAGTGAAAAAGCAAATTTTTAAAACAGTTATAAAAAACTTAAGAAACTTCAGCTCGCATCTAATTACCCAAAAAATACAATATATAGACATCTCTAGAAGGTTTGAATAAGACAGCAATGAGCACTGCAAAAGGATAAAAATGAATTTATATTAGAATATATAAGTATGATATAGTATTATTATATATATATATAATATATATTATATATATATAAATTATATATATATATATATAGATTAGTATTGAAAATATATAAAATATGATATATATTTATTCATATATATAATATATATTAGATATCAATATAATGATATATATATATAATTATATATAGGTAGAAGGATATAGTAAGTTATATATATATATAAATATATATATATATATATACATATATATATATATATATATATATATATAGTTATATAGTATATAAATAATATTTATATAATATATAATTAATATATATATATATATATTATACAGTATTTATAATATATATATATATATATATACTATATATGATATATATATATAGTTGATAATTATAATATATATATAGATATATAATATATATATATTACGTTATTAGTATATATATATATTATATAGTATATATATATATATATATTATATATATATATATATATATATATAGTATATATATATAATTATGTATGAATATATATATATTATTTAATATATACTTATATATATATATAATATATATATATATATACTATTATATTATATATATAGCTTGAGAATTTGAGGTAATATAAATCCAAAATATATATATTATATATATTAGTTGATATATATGTATTATATATTATATATATATACTAATATATAATATATAATATAATTATTATTAAGGAGGATATATATATTATATATATAAGTGAAGGAAGTATGTTATAATATAGAAATATATTATTAATATATATAATATATATATATATATATATATATATATTAGGATTATATGTCCTCAGTGGATGTAGTAATATATATATATAGTATATATATATATATATAATATTTTAATATATATATAATATATATAGATATATATAAATATATTATAAGAATATTTATTACCTCCGTAATGAGGTAGAAACTAAGGAGTTGTGTTATGTCTCCTTATTTATTATTCAATATATATTTATATTATTATATATATTATATATAATATGGATGGTGGCTATATATATATCAGGATACTGTGTATATATATATATATATATGATATATATATGTAACTGTCCTCCCCCCTGGGTCATGGTCTTACTGACTCATTCCACTTTTCCTTCGGTCTCCAGGCCGCTCGATTCCCTCTGACTCACCCATTCATACAGTCGGGCTTAACCATCGTAAGATCAGTAAACCCTTTCTCACAGAGATGCAACCATTTTATGATTTCTCTCATTTGAATCTTTCTTGCCCACCACACAACTCCTAATACGTTCATTTCCTCATTTTATAATTCTTTCTCACCCTGATGGCTAATAGGAAGAGTTGGTCGCTCAAGCGGCTACTTATAGTTATATTATAATATACTATATACTATTATAATATGTATATATAATATAGATATATATAGAGTGAATATATATATATTATTATACTGTATTATATTATATATTATTGGAATGTAGAATACTAATATATTATATATATATATATATTATATATATATATTATATATATATACTATAATATATATTATATATATATAATATATATATATATTATATATATACTATATAATATATATATATATATATATAATGTGGAGGATATAGTACGTAAATAATATATATATATATATACTGTATATCATATATACCTTATTAATTAAATGCGGTAATATTTATTTAGTTCATTTATTATGTAGTTAGTATTAGCGCGTGAAATTACTGATAATAGTAGAGATTTATTGAGAATAAGCAATATGGAAGAATAATTTATGGTATATAATATACTCAAGTACAATATATAAATATATATATTATATACTATATATATATATATATATTATATATTATATATATATGAGTATATATATATATATATATATACTATATAAAGTAGTGTATGTGATATGTAAAGGAGAGGTTTGAACTAATATTTACTATATAGTTAAATATTTAATAAATAAGTATTAACAAGTATTATGTGATTTATATTACTAGTATATATGTAAGTGCTAGGAATATATAGCTACTTCATATATAATGATTATTATATATATATATAAAATATATTGTGTGTATGTTGATGATGATTATATATATAATATATAATATAGAGCAGCTATAGTGAGATATAAAGTGCTCTATACTGGGCTAGTTTTTAATATATATAATAATATATTATTATATATTATATAGTATATATTATATAATATTTATATATATATAAATATATGTATATATATATATATATAATATATTATATATATTATATATATATATATAATATTAGTAGATATATATGTGTAAATATAAATATGTAAATAAAATATATTGAGATATATTTTATATATAATACGGATGAATATGATGCAGGTAATTATATATTATATTTATATTATGTAAGTATTAAAGGATAAAGAGTTTAATATGATATATATATATATATATATATATATATACTATATATATATAATAATTATATATATTATAATATAAAGATATATTATAATATATAAATATATAAGAATATATGTTATATATAAATATTTAAATATAATGAGGTTATATATATATTATAGAGTAGTATGTAGTTGTGATATATATAAATAATTATCAAATTATTATATTGTATATTCAAAATTTGGAATTATTTGATATTATATATATATATATATATATATATATATATATATACATATATAATATATGTATATATGTTGAATATATTATAATATATATATATATATATATATATAATATATATATATATATATTATATGATATATATATATATATATAATATATATATATATTATATATATAATATATAATATATATATATACGATAGATATAATATATATATATATATATATATATTATATATATATAAATATATATATTATAATATATATATATAGGTATTATATATATATATATTATATATAATTATATAATAATAATATATATATATATATTATATATATATATGTATAAGTTGGTGTACAATTTTAAAATCTCGTATTGTATAGTGTGTAAATGTAATTAATATATATAGGTATATAACATATAACTTAAAGTCATTAGATAATATTAATATATTTGCTATATGACTATTAATATATATAGTGAATATATTATAATATTATATATGACTATTATAGTACATGAGGGTATGTTGTTTACCTGTGTTATAATATTGTATTATTAAGTATAGTTAGGAACTTATAATGTTACAGCAATAACATATTAAGAAGAATATTTATATATAATATGATATAGTAATAAGATCTAAAAGTTCAATATATATATTTATATATATATTATATATATAATATATATATATACATATATATATATATTATGTTGATTTCAGTATATATTATATATAAATAATAAGTGAGGACTAAAATCTTTAATAAATATATAAAGGTATAATAACTAGAATATATATAATATTATATATATATATATATAATATATTATATATATATATATATATAATATAAGATATATATATAAATATATATATATATATATATAGATAATATAAATATAGGGCTGTCATTATGACGTATATTATGTAGAAGAATATATTAAGTATGATATATACTATAAAAATGTATATGTATAATGATTATTAGTTAGTATTATAGAGAGTGTGATTATATATATATAATATAATATATATAATAATATATAATATATATTATATGTTATATATAGTAGTATTATATATATATATATATATTATATATATATATATATATATATATATTGAGTAGAAGAATATATTAATAGTGTGATATAGTATATATAGTACCTATGAGGTATAGATAGGATAGTAAATAGAATAGAAGAAGATATAAATATATATATTTTATAAATATAAGTATATATAACGTTTGAGGTTATCAATGTTGTGATAAATTTTATATATATATAATTATATATATATTTAGTTTATAAAATGTTGAGTGAGTATATATATATATAAAAGGTATATATATAATAATATTATATATATATATATATATATTATATATCATATATATATATATATATACATATATTATTATATATATATATATATATTGATATTATATGATAAATGTATAATAGTCACTCAAGGTTATTATGGTTTAATATAGCTAGGAATGTATTTATTTAAAAAATATTTATTAGTATATACTAATTACTATATATATGAGTGGTGTTATATATATTTATATATATAATGTATATTATATATATATATTATATATGTTCGGGAATAACGTACCTATAGGCTATTGGAATATATATATAGAGACTAGAAAGTATAAATAAGTGGTAATATATGTAAGTCTATAAGTAAAAGAACAATGTTATATTAATATATAGCATAGTATAGTATAGACGAGAAAATTAGTCACATATTATATGAGTGAGTTATATATATTCGTGATCAATGTATATATTTGTTTACGAAGGTAAGTACAAAATGCAAATATGTAGATGAATACTATATATTATATATATATAATTAGACTATGATATATAGATAGTATGATAATAATATTATATAGAGTAAAAAGAAGAATAATTGGTAACGGTATATATAGTATATATATATATATGTATATATATATATAGGTGTATGTATGTATGAGTAGCGTAATGCTAATATATATATATATAATATATATATTATATATATATATATATATATATGTTTATGGCTCACATCGATGATAGTAGTACCTAAGCGGGAATGAATAACCCTATACTATACCACATAAAAAATACTTGTTATATACACGATATTTCACCTACTCATTATATATTGGTAGAAAAAATTCCTATATCTATACTGTCGACTACTCATCGCTCTATATTAACGATGCATATATATATCACCTAGTAGAAGCTATCTTATTAAGAGTATAGTAGTGAGAATAGTGTTTATCATTGAATTGGCGTAAAACGAATAGGTTTTCGTTTAACTATATATAATATGATTATCACAAAAGGTGATATATATAGTATATATTATATATTATATATATATATAGTATTAGCTAGGTTATAATAATAGGTAGTGCTGTGAGACTTATACCTTATTCTATCGTATCATTTTATATATATACTTTTTGGTTATATATTCTTTCTATTATGCTAATGTTTCTTATTAACTGATATATGTACTTGTTACCAGTACTCCATAGCGCCACCTTACCTCCCAGGTTACTTGTGAGTAGTGAATAAAAGGAGAGTAAATATAGTATATATAATGAAATGATATAAATTAGTATATAATAAGTAATAATATATATATTAAAATTTGATTGAGTATAGAACTTGAGATCTATATTCTATTTAATAATTTAACATTGATCTGAAAATGAATATACTTTTTCCAATATAGAGATGATATAGTAGTGTTGCGTTCCAATGGTATATTCAGCAAGTAGATTTGACTAATATTTCCAATGAAATAATAAACGCAGTCATAATGCCTGAATAGAAAGAAAAATAATGTAGTGTTATTAATATAATAATATTATAATAATTAAATAATAATAATTAATTAATAATAATTAATAATAATAATTAATAGATAAAATATAATTAATAATAATATAATTAATAATAATAATAATATATTAAATAATAAGGAAATAATTAATTAAATAAAAAAAAGATTTAAATAATAGTTAATATATAAATTTGATCACATAATAAACAATAAAATATGAAACAATTATAAAGTAAAATAATAAATAATCCAAGTAAATAATTATAATAATAATAAATAATAATAATAATAATAATAATAATAATAATAATAACAATAATTAATTAAATATATAATAAAATTAAATTATAATTAAATAAAATAATAATAATAAAAATTAAATTAAATAATAATTAAATTAATAATTAATGAAATTAAAATAATAATTAATATATTAAATAAATAATAATAATATATAAAATAACATAATATTAATAATAATTCAAATTCTTAAATACAAAATTGCGAAAATATATTTATTAATTCAGAAAAATGTAGAGTAGTTTACATATTTTCATTACCTATTTAAGAATCAAAGAACTAAGAGATAGATATCATCTATTACAATTAATTTATATTACGATCTAGGATGCAATTTCCCTCCTATCTGAAATGTGTCTACTAATTGCAACACAGTGAAGATATTATTAGATATTCCTAGTGAATAATAATAATAATAAAATTTAAATATTTTACTATTTTTATCCGAATTATAACGATTATTAATTATAATTATTTCCCTATTTTTTTAATATTATTTAAATTTATTATTAAATTTAATATATATTATAATTCAAGTTTACATATAAATAAATTAAATTAAATATATTTATGTAATAATCAAAATAATAATAAAGAATAATATATAAATAATAATAATAAGAATAATAATAAGAATAATAAAATAATAATAATAATAATTATTAAATTAATAATTAAAAATAATATAGTATAATATATAATAATAATATATAAAATATAAAATAAATAAATTTAATATGAAATATATAAATATATTAATATTCACTATTTTAATAAATAAAATAATATTAATAATAATTATAATAATAATATAATAATATAAATAATTATAAAATATAATAAGAAACATATCGTTATATTCATAATAATTAAATTATAAAAAAAAGAAATAAATCATCATAATATTTAATTTTTAATAATTAATATTATATATATTATTTAATAGTATTTAAATAATATATAAAGAAATTCTGATTGAACCAGAGTATATAATTTCACTCAAATTAATACCAATTAATATAATTAATAAATATGTATTAATAAAAATAAATAAAAATATTTTATAAAATAATAATAAACAGATTTTAATAATGGTGAATATATAGTTCGATTATTCACTCCGAATATCCCACACGATAAAAAATAACCTCACCTCAAAATTCTGAATCCCACACTAATATATACATACTGAGATAATATCAACATATATATAATAATATTAGAATAAATAAATAATAATAATCTAATAAAACATAATAATATAACTTTACCTTGTAATAATTGATATAATTTATATAATTGATGTTAAATATAATAAAGTAATCCAAAATTGACATATCCCACATAATATATATATATGAGAGAATAAATGAACGAATAATAAGTAAATAATATTAATATATTAATAAAAATTAATAATACAAATAATAAGGTAATAATAATAACGGGAAAATAATATTAATAAGGATAATAATACAAATATACCTTATGATGATGATGATGATCGATCTGCAATTTCAGATTTTTATTTTACATACACTCTACGACTTTAAGAATTTTCACACAATACTGTAACAATATATATATATTAGGTATATAGATATTTATATATATATAGTTAAGTATAATATTAATATATATATTATAATGAGTATAGTACGACTAACTTTAAATCATATTACTCCTATTAATAGGTGATAAGTTATAAATATAATTAATTACTATATTAATATATAGTATATATTAAATATATATATATATATAGATAATAATATATATATATATATATATTAATATATATATATTTATATAATATATATTAATAGTAATATATATATATATATATATATATTAATATATATATTAATAATTAATATATTATATATATATTTAATTATATATTTAAATATATATTATATATTAAATATTTATATAATAATAATATATATAATATATTATAAGTGAGATAATGCAGCAGATGTGTCATTTATTTATTTTAGCATCACGCTCGAATGATTTATGAATTTTAACATTACGCGGGATGCGTAGTATATAATAAGGGAGGTTATGGCGGGAATATCGCGTATTTTGTATTATTGCAATACTTATTTAATGTAAAGAGAGTTTCAATATTTATTCTACATACAAAAATATATGAAATGTAATTAAATATAAATAACTTCAATGTAAAACGAAGTTTACAATTGGTCAAGTAGAATTATTTTAGTATTATTAGTATATTTATTTCACATTATATATCATTTAGCGTGTTAAAATATTATTTTAATATCATATCTTTTATAATATAAATAAAAAAAACAAGAGAAATTTATTAAATTACTGTATTAAAGATAATTTATATATATATATATATATATATATTTATATATATATATATATTATATATATATATTATATATATATACTATATATATATATATATATATATATATATATATATATACGGTACTATATAATATATATATATATATAATATAATATATATATATACTATATATATAAATATATATATATATAACTATATAATATAATATAATATAATATATATATATTTAAATATAATATACGTGGTATATATATATATATATATATAATAGTATATATATATAGTATATATATATAATAGTATATATATATATTAGTTATGTTTGAAGATTAGATAATATTAGAACTTGTATGTTTATTACCCCTAAAATACTATACTTATTATTAATATATTTTTAAATCTATTTGTGAAATTAATTATTAAAAAATTGACTATATAAACACGAAAATTTTCTTTATGAGTATTTATTATATTCCTATTTAAATACACCAATACGCTTCTATAGTATTAATATAATATATGAGGCGAGGAATCACATTCTATTCACCATCATAGCAGTGCCCTCTGCACTTTTTAATTGACATGTTATACTTTAAACAGTTATTGTTAATATTCTGCATAATATGACATAATTGATTACTCATTTTTAAACTTATTACCAATTTATATACAAGTGATTTATCGAACAATATATACATAAATAGTACTTAATATAATGTTATGGTTAATCATGTTACTTTAGATAGATACTATAGTGTAATATATGCCAAATAATATATACTACGTAACTTGTTAATCGCTCACAATTTATCAATTTTCAAGCCACAGTATATAATATATTATAATATATATTATATAATATATATATATATATATTATTATATATAATATATATATATATATATATAATATATATATTTAATATATATATATTAATATATATATATTATATATATATTTATATAATTATAATATATATTATATATATATTAATATATATATATTATAATATATATATATAATATATATATATATAATATATTTAATATTAATTATATATATATATATATATATATATATATATATATTATACGTATTATATATACATTGAAGTTTATCAGCTACAATAGCGATGATTATGTAATTGTTACCGAAACGGATGTTCTCAGTGAGAGTTTGCATGCGATGGACACTGATCGACATTATCAGTACTTCAAATTATATAGCCACCTCACATATCGTCGCATGACGATGACGATGATTCCACACCTTCGACAACTTGAACACCTCGAATAGACACGAGGAATTGTTTAACACATGGAATGTCTCGAATTATCTT
>JABUQX010041035.1:0-12500 GCA_015478945.1 Trachelipus rathkii | reverse complement strand
AATTATAAAATAATAATAAATAATAAAATAATATAACAATAATAAAATAATATGAATAAATTATACATGTAATAAATAATATTACATACAGTGAGTAGTGGTTAATAGTAATAAAAGAAAAAATAATATGACGTTTAAAATTAATAATAAAATATAATAATAAATAATTAAGTAAATATGGATGGTTATTTAAATTCGTAATTAATGATTAATAAAATAATTAATAATGAATGAATAATAATAATAATAATAATACATAATAATAATAATAATAATAAAAATGATTGTTGAAGAAAAAATAATAATAATGAATAATAATTTATACAATATTAAAGTGCTTACATGTGATTTAAAGCCAAACTAATAGAAGTTGTGGAGTGAGTCTTTTGTATTTGATATATCTCGAAATCAATTGCAGTAAAACCTCTGACACAACCCTATTGAACCTGAAAAAATTTTTGGGTTGGTATGATTTTCTTCCAATTTTATAATATATATATATATACATACGTATATATATATAATTTTTAAAAATAATAGATAATCTACATCAAACATGATATTCTTCTTTGAATGCACTACATGATACATGTATATATATATAGAAAATATTATAGTAAGAAAAAAACCAGGGAAATATATATTTATATATTGATATATGTATATATATAAAATTTTAGCTATTATAAGGTTTCCAATAAGTATTTTGAGCATATATAATAGTATATAATATAATAGATAAACAATAAATATTGGCTAATCACTATACTCTCACATAAAATCTACTAAAATGTGTAATGTATATACTATATATATAATATATTAATATATGTATATTGATAGTATTGATATGAATAATCTTAACGAATGATCACCATTTTAAGCTAGGGTGGGATGGCAACAATACACAAGAGAAACAAATATTTTTTTTTATTATATAAAAATAGTAATTTTGGTATATATATATGATTAGGTAGGTATTTCGCGGCTACATTTCATTCCTTCTATTATATCATAGGAAACAATCCTTTTTTCTACGCCATTGATTACCAATTTATATTTACATGAAATATTTACTTGCTTAGTCTACTTATAGGCCTATTATATTTAATGAAATAGCAGACTATAGAATGTTATCTATATTATGAGTGATATATTTTTTTATAGGGTATATATATTGAGAAAAATTATCTATATATCGTTCTCCAATCAATATTATCACGCCAAATTTTAATATATTACTCACATAACTAATGAATATATATAAGAAATCGTATTATATATATATTATTATATATATATATTTGACTAGTATAGCGAGTATACTAAATAGTATATAATTTATTTTATTTATACGTATATATATATAAACTAGATAATAGCAATAGTATAATACTATATAGCTATATACTAGGTCATTATATATATATAAGATATATTATATAATTTAATAACGAAAAAATATATATATATATATATGATATACACATAATAAGTGCTATAGACTAACTATCCTATATTGGTAAGGTATATATTCTATATAATATATATATACTCATACTATATATAACTGACAATCTTTATTACTATAGGTATACCTCTGACTCACTATAATACAATTATCTCATATCATAGTGACCAATATATTATATCTATTGTAAATATACCATTTCCTTAATACCTCTTACTTTGGTATATTATTAGTTATGATTATAAATTTCACTCCAACTGATATAAATGACCACTATTCATCTTCGGCTACCTATATATTTCCACTAACCTCTGATAACTACTCATAGGACGATTATATCTATGAAGCATTTTCGTTTCCTCCTCCTCATATTCTTCACCTCAGTGAGTATATATATATATATATATTTAATACTGTTAAATATAGATTTAAAATATAGAAATAGATATAGAATATAATAGATCTATAGAATCTATAGAATAGATATATATTATTATATATATACTATATATATATGTTTATTATATATATATAATATATAGTATATATATAATATATATAATTATGTTAGAGATATATAAAAAGATATAATATTTTAGTATAGTATAATTTAGAATTTAGAATAAATTTAGATGTTTAAATTTAACAAGAACATTTAAATTTATCTAAAAAAATAGCAAATTTAAATAAAGATGAAAGGTACCACCCTGAAATATCTTAATTGAAGTATAGATATAGTAGAGGTAAAATGAACAGGTATATATATATATATATAGTTATATATATATATATTATGTATATAATATAAATATAATAATATATTATGATAACCATATATATATATATATATAGATATGAGCATATATATACCTATAAATCTCTATTCCAGGATACCTATATAATTTTTCTTCTAATTACTATAAACCTATCTATCAACTCACTACTATTAATGAGATAACTATAAAAGGGTTGTAGGAGTAACCTATATATATAATTATTATATCTTAATGAGCTTTCTTCATATTTCACCTCCTCTACTATTATCTCCTCTCATAGGTATATATATATATATATAATATATTATATATTATATATAATATATATTTTATATAAATATTTTAATAAAATATAATTAATATATATATATATAATTATATATATATTACTATATTATTAATCTATTATATATATATTATCATTATTGTGAGAGTGATGGTGAGGGTAGATATTATACATTTGATATCGTAGTATATATTTTATATATGGCATATAGTGATCACCCTTAGATATAATCTATTAGAAGTATGAATTTAAGGAAGTAGAACGTATAGTAGTATGGTACCCAGATGGCATTCTATACCTATCCCTAAAAAGTATTTGAATATATATATATAGTAGAGTGTGCTTCCGTGGACTATCTCACTCACACTGGTCCCTCATACTGAGTTTCTAATATACTTAATTACTCCTATTATATATATATAGTTATATATTTATAGTATCTTACTAAGAACTATAGCACATATTATTCACTATCTACTCACTATATATGTATGGTTAGTGTATTGCATGATAGCTATTGTATGTATGTATGGTATGTATGTATGTATGTACTGTAGTACTGTATGTATGTTGATTGTATTGTCATCGTACCTAATTCGAAATATGTATGTAAAGGAGAGCTAGTGTATATGTACTGATATTATCTATTGTATGTACTAGATAATAGATGTAATGCGCTCACTGGAGCTGTATGTATGAGTATTGTATGGTATTATCATCGTATGTGGATTGTATGTATGTATCTTCTATAATATGTTACTAAGGTAATGTATATTACATTATCTAGTAACAGTAAAATACATCACTTTCATACACAACTTCTCCATATAATATTATCTATAGATTATACTGGTAATATAATAATCATCTATTCCCTCTATTTTTTACTAGATAGCTATCACATGATACGTGACTTATTCAGCGTCTAGTATATAATGGAGCTTACTTTACTTAATATATGATATTGACTAGATATATATAGAGTATATATTATATCACATATCTAACCGAATTTATGGTTTTCCGTCTTTAGGAACTACGGGGAGACTTGCTAGGTGGTATTATACCATACTATATATATATAGATATATATATATATAATATATATATATAATATATATATATAATCTATATATTTTAGTAGTGTATAGCGCTTTTATGACCATATCTCAAAAGTCAATTGATTGTAATATACCGAGTTATTATATAGGCACGTACTAGTCTAAACTGCTTCCAACTAGCTATCCCTCTCACTTTGTGAGTTCCTCTATTCTTCTTTTAGTATACTGAATTATGTCTTAGTACTCATATTTTATATTCACCAAATTCTCTAATAATATCGGCTGTATTGATTGATTGGAGAGTATAGGCTCAGATTTCATTTCATTAGTTATTTTCTAGTCATTTGGTTAATATAGTATGTTTATCCTCAGTGATAGTTCTATGTTATTATTCTCCTATTATACTTTATTCTACTTTTCTATTTATATGATCTATCTCAACCTGAAAATTATTATAACTCATATCCTAATACTATCATATATATATATATGACCTAGATTGACAATCTCGTAATTATCCCCTTATCAAATTTACTTTCAACGATCATTATTTATCTATAGTTTTGCTTCTATACTCTTTATATTTTAACTTATTATTAATGATATAATTGCTCTCTTTACTTATATATATCATATATTAACATCTATATACCTATTAATTCAATTATAATTATATCTCGCCTTATATCCTGAGCGATCTTATAGTAGGAATTTATCCTGAGTATATATTATATATAATATGGTATATAATAGGTGGTCTGCAAATATCACTTTAGTGAATTTCATTCGTTATTAAAATAAACCAACTTCTTGAGCTATAATTCATTACAACTTACTTACTTAAATAAATCGCATTTTATTACTATAATATATACTTATACCTTATTATAGTATTTATTTACTGCACTAGTTCATTCTCTGATATATACTACGTCCTTATATTAGTTGAACAAATGATTATATTAATAAACTATAATCTCTTTAGGCCCTTTAAATCATAAAACAAAAAAAATGTATACTATGTAAAATATACTATCATTTAGCTTTCCACACTATAGGTTATTCCATATAATAGTGTAGCCCTCACTATATATGATCAAGAGGACTCCTTTAGAACAAAAAGATATGTACTCAATTAAAAGGAGTATATCATATTTCTGAAATAGAAAATTATTCTCTGTTTATACTGATTTAAAAAAAAGAAAAAAAAAGAAGAGAGAAGAATTATAATTACTACTCTTATTTAGCTGACCGTCGGTTGTACCTCAGATAATTATCAAGGCTCGGTCTCTCCTCTGGAGCCCGTCGTGTTCAAATAATGATATTGGAGTGATATCTGAACCTGAACACCCCCTTAAAGCAATCCCGAAGTCATAAGTGAAACCAAGAAGAATGTAAGTCCCTTCATTTCTGTAATTTTTTTCCTGAAAGGTGTGCAATCTTTTTTCTTAAACGTGTAAATATCAGTCGCTGAAAAGTCTATATATCCAATAAGTGTACAATCTCTTTTTCTAGTAATAGGTGAGTATGATATAGTAGGCTCTGGTTATTCATCCACCGTGAGTATGAGTAGTTATTATGGAATAGTATATAGGTCGATAGTCATATATGAAAGTAGCCATTAAATAGTATATCTAATATTTAATACAACTGTTCTCTCTGAGTTGAGTACTTATATGCATTATTATATATATATTACTTGTACTATATTCTATAGACCCCTATGCATAGGCAATGCTCGATAGATATGGAGGAACTTTAATCTCATTATATATTGTATACTACGTTACACCACCATACTACTTTTACTGATAATCCCTTACGTAGCACTAAGGTAGTTGTTATATATATATATGTTTATCATACGCATCACAGTTGTATTAGTGATGTATTTGATATTGGTGATAACTCTCACAGTACTTATAATATATAAAAGTTCCTATGTGTGCTTTATTCATTCCCGATACCTCTGTTCTTTGGAATTCACTTCTACATCTTTCTGTTTAATTGATCCTGTGTATTGTAATATATTGAAATTTATAATCTCCTCATCACTTTTAAAAGCTCATGTTACTGTTATATTATAAATATATATATATCAATATATATATATATATTGATTATCTCAATATCTATGTGATCAGTTTTATAATAAATTTGAGCTATTTTAAGTAGGGACATATAATGTTATAATAACGCTTTGTAAGTGATATATACGTATAAAGTAACCCCCTCTATTTATATAGGCCTTACTTGACTGAGTTGTGAAGTATATGAGTATATTATATATATATATATATATATATATAGGTAGGTATATATATATATATGGGAGACGGTAATGAGTATAATATATATATAAATATTAGAGTAAATTAGTTGGGGGAAAAAGAAATATATATTGTTTATCGCTCTCTTATTATGTGGAGCTAAATCACCATAATACAGCTACACATATAACTTAATAAACATTCATTCTTAGATGTTATATCCGCAGAAAATCGCACTCTTTATTACACTCATAACACAGTCAGTGAAAAGAAAATGGTTAACATATATGAGTATTCAGTGTATGATCTCTAAAAACATTAAATTATGTTTTAAATACTTATAATATTACAAAAATTATATAATTATATGTGTAAATAATTATAACCTTAATTTAGAAAAGATAGTGGCATTAAGACATCAGACACAACTACTAACAAATTATTTACTATTCCAGTGTGTCTATTTACCTACAACAAAAAACACTACTATCTCCATCAGATTATTGTGCTCTTAAAATCTCATTTAATTACCGCTTTAATTAAATAATTTATAATTCTATCTCACCTCTCCGAGTGTTAAGTTAATACCACACATTATCTCAATCACACACAAATGACAATGATTTACACCACAACATAAACCTACTTTCTATTTTCATAATCGCTAATTAAATATACATAAAAATATATATAGATAAATATATGTGCCAGAAGACATTAAACTTTAGTGACAAAGCTCAGAATCTAATTATTTTTTACCTCTAGTATTGCTCTTTCAATACTATCCATTCCATGACCTCAAAACTTCTCTCTCTACTCTTCTCTCTCACACTATATTCTATTCTCCTTTAACTCAGTAACTAGTTCTCATGTATCTCACCTCAATACGTATTCAATTAACATTTGTCACGTAATATATATTATAGCAGATTATAGATAATATCAGCTCGCTTATTAACGGCTATAGATCATAACCGACTTTACTATCGAGCATTAGATTAGCATTCGTGGCAATATAAGTATAAGTGGTAGTGGCAGCAATCACCTAACTAACTCAACATATCACACTAATAAGTTGCTTCTACGAACCAGGGACATACGCACAGATGGCGGCATATTTTCTTCACCCCACATCAATAAGGAGTGATAGATTATTATAAAGGATAGGATGTCATGTTAAGATAGTATTGTTAGTCTTAATAGTGAGGGTAGTGTGGATATTAAGTATATGTTTGATTATATATATATTATTTATATATTATATATATATAAATATATATTATATTAGTATATTATCAACGTTTGTAGAATTTTGGTTTGTCTCATCTATAATAGTTGTATTGATCTGGAGGATGTAAGTGTGGATATGAACGCAGGATATACACAGAAAGTATGACGTAAATCCAATATTAGAGCTATCATGGTAATACGTTATCAAACATTACACTAATAATCTAAATATGAGGTATCTACATATATATATAATTATATATAATATATATATATTATATATTATATTATAATTAATATATATATATATATAATATTAATATATAATATATATATATATATAATATTAATATATTAATATATATTATAATATAATATATATATATATATATTATATATATATAATATATATATAATATATATTATTAATAGTTATATATATATATTAATATATCTATATATTATTTGAAATGTTTTTAATATTATTTAGTTCTAAATATTAATCGTGAGCAAAAATATCGTGCTAAAAAATAAATTTGACCGATGATGTAATGTAGGACCGATGATTACTAGATGACTCGATTGTAAAAAATTATGGCTACGATTTTGACATAGATGTCGATGTGACCGATGACGTATAGAGCCGTATTAAATTATACGTTATAATACCCCATATTCAATAAATATATATATATATTAATATATAATATTATAATATATAATATAATATATATATAATATATTATATATTATTTAAATATTAATTAAAATGTTATAAACTTTTCGATTTGTTTCAAAGCTCGGACTTCACTTATTATATAAACTCAATAATAAATATATAAATTTCTAATACTAATCACGATAACTGAATTATAATTTGCATAAAACTTGTGTTTATAAAGCTATTATTAATAAATTGTTTGCTTCGCAACTGTGGAGAGTAGAATATATCGAATAGTGTACTAGTTAGTTGCATGTATCAGAAATATAAAGCTAACAAATAATTTAATTAGCTTTATAAAATTATAAACTTGACTGGTAAATAAATGTCTTATACTTAGATTACCATTATTTACATAATTTAATAATTGTGATTATTTAGCTGAATATAATAAAATATAAAATTTAGGGCAAAATACGTTGGATGTTATCTCTTTTATAATTAATTATGATGATGCTATCAAAATCGTCCACTATTACTCATTGTTAAATGATTGTCTGGATTGGTAATTGTTAGAAACTGAAATGTATATCGTTTTTAAACATTCGTATGTAAACCTCATCTATGCCTGGTGATTTATACCAAGTATACAGTATATAGTTATGATTAAGTTATCTCGTCATAATTTATTGTATATTTATCTATATATAATTGTTAATTCGGTCATAAGATCCTGAGAAATAATAAACATTTTAATGTGATAACTTCTCTATTTCTCCCTTACATTTGTGGGAAATATATTTTTCTTTAAAAAACTACACACTATTTTTGTTCAATAATAATTACTGATTATAGTATAATCTAATCAGCTCTCTAAAGTAAAATTCACTATGAGTAATGAGCAGAGAAATCACGATTTCCATATATACTCAATGTCATAAATTTAAACTAAAGTTAGGATAAATTTCTTCTTACTAAAAAAAATGTATAATATTCAAATAAACATGATAATTAGATTATCATAATATAGACACAGAAAATAGCACTATACACACTCGATATAAGATAAGTATATGGTTTAATCTAAATATATAATGACGTACTCAGTACATAAATCGAAAGTCGATTAGTATAGTACATCGTAATAGTTATCCATCACTTAATTTAATATATAATAATATATATATTAATAATAATATATTATATTATAGTATTAAATATATATATATATTATAGATTTATTATAATAATATATATATATATATATATAAATATATATATATATTATATATATTAATATATATATAGTATATATATATATATATATATATATATATAATTAATATTATATACTTATATAATATTATATATATATAATTATTAAATTAATTTCAAAGTCCTAAAGTATGTAGTTTTGATAACCTATTACCTCATAATATATTAAGTTAGTGTTATAAAAACGCTAAATGATTGATTATCCTGGAGTAAAGCCACGAAATTGGAAATCTTAATGAATAAGTGAATAAAATACATTAGCACATGAGATTAATTACACTCTGAGTAAAGCACTCACTCATATTAGATTCCCACAATAAAATAGAACAGTAGAAAATGGCATGCACATTTGTAATTAATCTACATATCCAACAAGTAATAGATATATCTCGTCACACACCTCGAGAGGTGGTCAGAAGATTGATATGCATAATAAAAATAGTCATAATAGAGTATATGAAAGTATGATGTATGAGGATAACATTATCATATTTTGTTGAGTTAGTAAGGCATATAATATAAAGCTTTAGATAATTTAATTATCAAGAATTATGATAACATATCTATATAAAAATACAGTAATGACATTTAATATTATGTTAATTATTATTCAAAAAGTCCTCTAATTGTGTGAGAGTTTTGAACACCTCTTTTTACTCTTTATGGATAGTTAAAGACAAGAGTGAGTTTACCCTTTTGACATCGCTGGAGAGATTTATAAAGGTAATATATTATGACAAGGTTACCACTGTGAAAGCTCTTTCTAGCATCACTCCAAAAGAGGAAAGTAGATGTCATTGTCTTTGTGATTAAAAATAAATTTATAAAATACAAAAAAAAATTATAAATTAATTTGTTGAATGAAAAATTTTATTAAAATAATTTTAAATGTATATAAAAATAATTAAATTTAATTAATAATAATTTTTAAATTATAATAACTCAAATAATATATAATTAATAAATAAGTAAGTAAATATATTAAATAAAATAATAATAATAATAATAAATAATATATAATATAAAATATAATATATAAATAATTAATTAATAAATGTAAAATTTAATAATAATAAATATAATTAAATAATAATAATTAAATAATAATAATAATAAAATAATAATATAATAATATATAATAATAATAATAATAATAATAAATAATTAAAATATAATTAGCCAAATAATAATAAAAGAATAAAGATAATATAATAATTAATTAATTATAATTAAATAAAAAATAATATGTTTTAATATATTAAGATATGTGCTTACTATGATTATATCTTTTTAAACATTAATAATAATTTATAAATAATAATAATATAATAAATAATAATATATAATAATTAATAATAATATAAATATATTAATAATAATAATATATAAAATTAAAAATACAATAAATATATTAATTAATTTAAAATAGAGAAAATAATAATAATAATAATTTAAATAATTTGAAAATTTAATAAAACTCCATTCATACATCCAATCTAATATTAAATTAAATTTAAATAATAAATAATTAATGTAATGATAAATGTCAGAATAATAATTCCTTAAAGTCAAAAATTAATCATTCAATTAAGAATAAATCTTAATAATAATAATATAGAATAATAATAATATATGATTTAACAATTTTTAATGTTAGTTCTATAATATTATAATTATAAATTTAAAAACAATATAATTAAAATTACATTAAAATAATAAATATATTATTTTATAAGGAATAAATTTAGAACAATAAAATTTGAAATATGATGATAATCATATTAAAACTCCTTAATTGTAGGAATATCATCCAATAGCTAAGAATCGATAAATAATCAACCAGAATGACATATCTCGAAATAAGTACGATGAATTCTCAAAAATTATAATAGATGATTGAAATTGTAAAATCAAAAAGTGACAAATAAATAAGTGAATAAGATGAGGAATGATGGATCATCAATACAATTTGAAACATACTATTCTGTACATAATAATAAAATAGGAAAATATTATCACACAAATAATTAGAACCTCAGATAGTAGAAAATGAAAAAACCTTATCGAGATCTCTTATGCTACCATTAAAAATTTAATGGAATAATAAAAATAATACTAAATTAAAATAAATTAAATATAATAATAATTAATAAGAATAATAAGATAATAATAAATATATAATATAATGAATATATAATAATATATAATATAAATAATAATAATAATAATAATAATTAAATATATAATAATAATAATTTAATATAATAATAATAATTAAAATAATAATTAATAATTTAATATTTACTAATAATTAATTAATAGATAATAATAATTATAATCAATAGATAATAATATTATAATAATTAAATAATTAATTAATAATATATAATAATAATAATAATAAAAGTTAATAATAATAATAATAATAATAATTGAATTAAATAATTAAATAATAATAATATAATAATTTAAATTAATTAAATTTAAATTATAATAATTAAATATAATAGTTTATACTTTACATACTATATACATCTACTAGCTCCCTGAGAAGGCTCCTGATTCTACTTGTATATCACGGTACCTACTTCTTCCTCTAGCTCTCTTATCAATTTCTCAAAGATGCATTACTTCAATCAAGTATTAAATAACTGATTACTATATGAATGGTTTCTGATGTGCCAGTTTTGGCATACTATGCACAAGATCTACTATTACTAGGTGAGTCCCTCTTCTTTTCCTTGGTACTTCCCCTTCAGGTGAGTCCTTAATGTAAAAATTTCTCTTTCCGGCTACGGGTGTCCAGCCCACCTCCTCCTGGCCACTACTGCCACCACTCCATCCTGCTATAATGTGGTCCAATCCACAACCTTACCTTTAATCTATCGCCTGCATTATCAAGCCCTATGTATCTTGTTAATTAATTTTATGGTGACGTTTCCCACCCTTTATACCTTCTCGAAACCTTTTCTGAAATATTATTTTAGCAATCAGTATACTTGTCCATTAAGTACTCTGTTCTGGCTTTCTCTTGTTAACATTATAGTCCAACTTATATAAAATATTATTAATTATTTGCCTCTGGTTTGCATCATTCTAGTCTCCATCCTCTTCTTCGCTCGTCAGTATTTTCCAGTATATCTGCCCTTTTTCAATTTCTTACTAGTATATTACTTAAGATCATATTGTGATTTAATAGAGAAAAATATATTCTCTCCGAAATTATTCCTCTTCACCTCTCCTCAAATTATTTTTCTCAATAGAGTTCGCATGGAATAAGAGTTTCTTCTACTATTCGCCATACTTATCAATTCGCTCGTAATCTCCAATGTACTTTCTCCCTCTCTACCGAATATACCTCCCAGTTACTTGCATTATCTACTATTTCAATCACTACCTATCGCACCTCCGCTACCAACTACTCTCCTGTATAGGTGAATATAAATATTACACTTTCCCTATATATTCCC
>JABUQX010041034.1:0-24855 GCA_015478945.1 Trachelipus rathkii | reverse complement strand
AATCTTGGCAAAAATTTTTTGATGGAAGAGATTTTATTTTAACTTAAACCCATAAGCCCATCTTTACAAAATTATAATGTAGCTCTTGTTGTAATTAGTATTCATAATTACGTGTTATCATCATTACCGATTACGCGTAAGAGTTATATTATAATAAAGTTATAACTCAAAATATCAAAATATAAGATTATAAGATATTCACATTTAATTCAAATTTAATTGCCAAAATTTATATGTATAATATAGATTTATATATATTATATATATATAATAATATTATTATTATATATATATATAACTTATATATAGATACTATATATATATACTATATTTATATATATTTAATATAAATAATATTAATATATTATAATTATTTATATATAAATACTTACTTTCTTTAACACATTTTTTCAAAAGGAGTGGGAGAAGAGATAATGAAGAAAATTGAGGAGGAGTTAAAGGACTTATGTAACACATATTTCACTCATAACATCCTCAAATAAATAATTTCCAGCTTCTGAAAATGAAAATTAATTTCTCTGAATATAATGGAAGACTGGAAGGGAGTATTTTGGAGTGCTAGTATAGTCGCTAATGTTTTGGGAATTTAGGCCTTTGTTATCACTTTCCACCAAATTAAGTGAATTCTTCTTTCCAGATTAGAATTAGATTTTTCTGGTTCATAAAAAATAATCATTTCTTTAAAAGAACATTTCTGAAGGAAAAACTGCATTTTTTTCTTTTTTTTTCCTTTATTACAACTAACTTGACTACGCTGTCACTTTTCACTAGGCATTAAAATAAGTGAGGGTGTTTGCTTGCAAGATATTTATTTCTTAGTATGTATATTGGGATGTGTTTCGTTAATTTTACCAGTGCTACTGGCAATCTAAGTTTATTGATAGATAATGCTCGTTTTCTGAAAATGACCCATCGCCTAACCTTCTTCTGTACTGCTACTAATATTATCACTTTCTACCTTCAACATTATTTTGCGATATTTTCTTTCAAGCATCCATTTTCTACTCAATCCTCTTATTTCATTAGAAAATAATGAAATTAGTTTTAATAAGATCTACATACAGTATTTTAAAACAATTTATTTTGTTAAATAAGTTTGATAGATCCGCTTTTCCTCTTCCTTTTTATTCATAATTCTAAATCCTAATGCCTTCTTCAGCTCTTTCTTTTAAAGTTTGAACTCTGTTGTCATCCCAGAGTTTGAGAGATATGCTGGAGGGCTCAAATATGTAGAATAATGCTGATATAATTGATTTTGCCTATAGTTTCCGTAACCATGAGAAAGATCATGTAAGCAATATATTTGAATTTTCAAGTAATTTGCATTTGAAAATTTATACCAAAATGATGCATAATTCTCATATGAATATTTCAACGTCACCTTGAAAATTGACCGCTTTCTAGCATAAATAGTGCACAATTTCGCTGGTTTACTTCTTCTGGAATTGGCAATAAGAGCGGCTTGCTGGACCAAGAATGTTGTATCCAAGTCTGCTTTGTTTTCTTTTTAGGTTCATAAGCTTTAAAAACTGGAAATAGATGGTGCAATGTTGTACACAATATTCCTACTTTCTTTATTAAATCACATTGTTTCTTTGAAAGAAAATAGCCATCTTTAATAATTGAAGTGATATGATCAAACTCAAGGAGAAAAAACTTCGTTGTATCCTGCCTAAATCGTCCAAGTTTCATGTTATGATGCTCTTCCTCGAAAGGATCAAGAAGGACTACTAGTTTAGGTTAAGATTCCCATTAATTATTCGTAATTTTCAAAACTTCATAGTGATTTGTATTCCAATTCGAGACTGCGAAAAAATACTTGGAATTGAGGCGCACAGGCAAATTTATTTTCAGACTGTTGCAGTTAAAGAAATAATGAGTGTTTGATTATTCTAGCTCTTATTATATCTGATAGTAATGATATCTTCTGATCAGCCTTAGATACTTTCTCGAATACTGCTGATCTCAATTTCCTGTTTGAAGTTGGTTAACATTTTCTCTAGCAAAATATTTTCTACTTTAGGAATAAGAGTATTTTTGGATTTGAAGAATGGGGCCATAAATTATAATGAATCCCTTCTCTTCTGGTTGACTGTGAGTGGCTGACCACCAGAGACGGCATACACATACATTAGACAACCCGACTAACAAACATCCCATTATAAAATTTCAATTATTATTCTGCGATTTTGAGGGGGTCATGAAAATGCAAATCATTTTTTTGGGGAGAAACTCTCCTTAAACTCACTTTTTCTTTCACGGCTGGATTATTGAGCATCTTGTGGTTATTCCCTTTTCCTCGAAAAACAAGAACTCGTACCCTTTTCCTATTAAAATTTTTGGACTTCCAGATATCTCTTTAATGATGATTTCCCATATGTTCATGAAGTGTTGTTGTACTAAATAAAACATGCTATATGAAAGTGATATAAATATTTTTTTTATATTTCTTTATTAGTTTATGGGAAAGATGTTAAGAAAATTTCCTAGGGTTCCGGCGGAATTCGGCCGGAATTTTTTTTGTGATTCCCGCTAATTCCGGTTCCCGGCCGGGAACTGAAAAATTTCAGTTCCAGAGAAAGAGTATATAATATATATATTAATGTATGTGATGAACAGTTAATCATCCTTATTTTAGTAATTTTTTATTAATTTTTACATATTTAATAATATATATTATTTATATATAATAATATATTATATATATATAGTTATATTATATATATACTAATATATATAAACAATCTATAGGGGGCATGCTAGGTTGTGAGAGAATTGAATAAAATGAGGAATGACCGTCATCAGAGAGTTGTGTGGTAAGGAAAGGTAAATGAGGAATAATGAAAGTATGTCTGAGGATGGCTATTGGTCATGTGGAAAGGTTCATGAATGATATGTCGGTTGGTTTAGCGGAATATTTAGTCAGAAGGCGGAGTGTGTTGGGGACCGACGGCTTGAAAGACCGAAGACAAGGAAAAAAGTGGATTGAGTCAGTAAACGAATGTCTGAAAGGAGGAAAAATGTGAGTTTGGCAGCAGAGGCGAGAACAAACAAAGGTGCATAATGGAGTGAATGCGAGTTTTGTGAGGGGGTATTGGTTGTGGCCACTGGGGCCAAGGGGATATAGACCTTACATGACGATTTACCAAAGTTGAGGGTCCGTGCCGGTGTTCCCAATAAGCTTCTAGGGTGGATTTTCCGATGTCGACAAGTTTTTACTAAAATTTAATGGTACGAGCGGGCAGGTAGGCGGGAGGCTTTCTTTTCGACTTTTGCATATTCTTCTATGCTTTTATCATTTTTCCGATGCATGAAACGCACCTTACCCCCAATCGTTGGGGGAAAGAGGAAGATGAAGAAGAGAGAAAGGAAAAAGAGAATAATATATATTATATATAATATATTATATATATAATATATATTTTTTATATATATATATATATATATATATATATATATTTTATATATATATTAATATAATATATATATATATTAGTTATTATTATATATATATAATTTATATTATATAATTATATATATATATTATATATTATATATTTATTATATAATTATTATTATATATAAATTTTATTTCACAGCGAAACCGCATGATTTAGATAAATCTGCATGCCTTTCTTACAGGGCGGCGAACGGAAACAATCTTAATCTTTCTACAAAAAATTTTTTATTATTCAACCCACAGGTCGTGATGGACTAAAAAAATACAAAAAAAATGGAATCAATACAAAAGCAATAAATTGAAAAAAATTAAATACTACTTACAAATCTTCTATTGGAAATACACCTTAAAATTAAGGTCATAAGATAAAAAAAAATTTAATATAAATAGTGGTGAGATTTTAGATTAAATATCCATAACAAAGGTCTTACATTCAAAAAAAATTCTGAGAAAGTTATAAATACACTACAATGAGAAATCAATAAAAATCTGATTTTCGTTTACCATAGTAATACCAGATGCCGTTACAAATGTTCAACCTGGCACCCTATTTAAAATTGATCGGACAATAACACGAAATGAAATTTAGGAGACCAGAAAACATTGTTCGTAATTTTCTCAACAGTATTATAAAATAAAAGAAAGGCGGGTATTATAATCAGAATATACCTACAAATCGAGGACCAAAATTACGGTACTAAAAAAACGTAAAAACATACGGTACCTATAATAAATGAAATGATACACCAAAACCCTAGGATATACATAAAACGCCTTTGTTCCTTAATTAGCTGAATTAATATTTTTAAAATTTTAATAACCACGCCACGTCGTAGAAAATCGTAAACCTGATCTTCGTTTTTACAAAATGCGACCCAAAAAAAAAAATACAAAAAGATTTCCTTGAAAAAAAAAAAAAAAAACTCAGATTACATTCATAGTTTCCCAAAAAAAATATAAAAAACAAAAGCAGAATTTTATTCCAACCATGATAATATAATACGGTTATATCTAGTACGAAAATGAAATTTCCATTCTAAAAAGAGAAATTTTGCCTAATAACATTTCCATCTCTGAAAAAGAAAACAACCCAGTTATACATTTCATAGGTTTCCCATAAAAAATAAACAACAAAAGCATGAATGTATCCAACCGGGATAGTAATTATATACGGTATATGGTATGAAATAAAAATTTCCTTTAAAAAAGAAATTTAACTAAATAATCATTGCCTCCTGAAAAAAAAACAACCAGATTTCATTCATATTTTTCCCATAAAAAAATAAAAAAAATCAACAGCATAACATTATATCCCAATCTCATGATATGACATATTGTACTAAGTTTGAATAAAAAGATTTCCATTCATTAGAAATAGTCATAAGAATTGGACCTGAAAAAAAAAATTTACATTCAAAGTTAAAATGATTTTCTAAGAGAGAAAAAAAAAACATTCAGAAATAAAAAAAAATACTTCCTGCAACAAATTAACCAGCCTTTCTCAAAACTCCTAAGAAAATTTTAAGCATAGTAAAAAAAAAAATCAGACGGCCTGACTTTGTTACACAGAGGCCAAAACCGTTTTTTTAAAACCTCATAAAACCTCTTTACAAATAAAAATCAAATAACCACCTGCAAATCATATAAAAAATAAAAAAAAAAATTTTTCCTCCTTTTTTAGGTATTTAAATAAAATAATATTTAGCAGGGATTTCACATTTTTCACCATGGCTAGCAGCCCTAATAATAACAATACTAACAATAATAATATTAATAATATAATAATATAAATTAGATGTAAAGGACCCAACTAGAAAATGTAGTTTTACAGTCTTTCCAACCTATCTTTTCTAGATGATAATAATAATAAAAATAATAATAAAAACGTCGATTTGAGTGGAGCTTTCCCCCAAAATATTAGCATAAGTTACTTTCAGCGCTTCCCTCAAAATTTTTACTGCGCCCCAAAGAGTAAAGTTCGATTTATAAATTAAAATTTTTTTTTGGGAAACAGCAAACGGATAGAGGAAGTTAGATCTATATAGCCTGTGCGACAAGAAGGGTTTCTACTTGCAAATAAGATTTTTATGAAACTTATTTCAAGTAGTAAGAAAATAAAAATGAAGAAATTAACTTTGAATAAACACTAATAGTTAGAGAAAGCTAGATGTATATAGCCTGTGCGACAAGAAGGGTTTCTACTTGCAAATAGATTGTTTTTATGTGAAAGTTATTTTCAAGTAACGTAAGAAAATAAAAGAATTGAAATTAAAAACTAAGACCTTTGTAACTTGGGTCCCGGTCGTCACTACCCAAGGAGTTCTATACGGTATATGGGCTTAACTTCAACTGCAGCTAATATATATATATGAGATTAAAATAAAAAAATTCAGTTATGCCTAATATGCTATATTAACAAATGGAAGTAGACCTAAAGGAAAACCAAGAAAAAAAAAAAAAAAAAATTGTTTTTTTTTTAAAACGTGGTTACTTTACCAGAAACAGAAATTTGATCAAATTCGAGTTTGAGGCACGCAACAGCTTCACCATTATTATTCGAAATACGAAAAAATGATAGCGTAGTTAGCGCTTTGACCGACCGGCGGGAAAGGGGGGGGGGGAGGGAATCGGTATTCAAGTTGCGGGAAAGATTTCCAACTCCCGCGACAAAGTTTTTCTGGGAAAATAGTCGTTAAATTATCCTTTGCAAAATTTTAGTGAAAAAACGTTTTAAGCAATTTTAAATTACAAAGAATATTTCAAGTAGAAATTACGAAAGATATAGAAATCGTCAAACTACGCCGAGCAAAAGTACTAGGAATATTTATTTTTTTTTTTTTTTTTTTTTTTTTTTTTTTTTGTAGGGTTTTTTCCTGATAGTAATAGGATGGGGAGGTGGGGTAGCATCAGTCGATTGCGTTACTAACCAATCCGAAAAATTGGGAAGACAAAAGGGAGGGGGGTATAAGTTTTATCTACTTTAATTTTTATTTATCAAAAAAAATAAGATTAGGGATGTTTTGAAGGAAGACATGGGTCTTTTCAAGAAAACAACTTTCTATACAAACATGTTATATTTTTGTATAGAGGTTCCCCTTCTGCCAGAAAATTTATTCTGTCTTAAACGATCTTGGCAGAAAGGGTTGAAGTAGGATTGGCTCTATATTCGGTGATAACTATGGATGGAGTTGTGTTTAGCTCGGAATGGAGCTCTTTGAAAGGGACGATATGCTGGGCTCGTTACTACCGAAGGGTAGCTGAGGAGGGGCTACAGTGACTGCCTGATTTGGACGAGAGTTTACAGATAACTTACAGTTAAATTCCTTGCCGATGCAGAAATTGCATAAGAATAGAGAAAGGCCGGGATATTGAAAAATGAATGGATGTTGATTAATTGCTGAGTCTGTAAAGTTTTGTTTATGTGTTATCCAACGAAGCGTCCCAATGTGGGTGAATAGATTTTAATTCAACTTGGAAGTAAAAGAAGTTATAATATTGGAGGAAAAGTCATGGAGATGTCTGTAGGTGTTCAGGAAACTGAGGGCTTTTTGAAAGCCAGTTGGTCTGCAAAGAGAGTGTGGAGGGTATCTCGAAACGAGTAATTCCAGACTACAAGGGGCATCCTTGGAAGAGGGAGAATAATGCACCAGTGCCTATATTTGGCTGATTCATAGGGCAAGAGATAGAAGCGGTTATAGGAGAAGGGAAGGAGATTAAAGTATAGTTTCCAACTTTAAAAGTGTAAGGTAACTGGTAAGGATAGATATTATAATTACAGAATGTAGTGTTGGGTTTAGAAAGGTTGGGTCCATATCCTGCATTTTGATAATCTATATGATGGGTTTGAAGGAAAGCAAATGTAATTATCGTTTGAGTGCTTGCAAATATCTTCTGGAAAGACCTTGTGCTTGTAGGTAAATTTTAATTGTTTTACTGGTTATAAAAAGTAAATGGATAAGGGGGTTATGCAGTATGATTCTAGAATAAAGTGTCATTTAGATTCCCTTGTGCTTTATAGTTAACAAGAGTGAATGGCGGGGTAATGTGAGAGGGGTATGAATGTGGATTATATGTAGGAGTGATATCTTGGAATATAAGGACCAGGAGAAGTAAGGCGATTGGTAGAAAGTTTCACGGTTGAGAGGAAGTATTGGTTGGGTGATGTAGAGTTTGGCTGCTGTTTTGAATAAGTTCAAGTATGATGTCATAAGAATACAAATTTACGAGGAGTGTTATGAGGTTTGGCGTTTTCCCAGATGTTCTTAAACTGTACTAATAAGATTATATATATTATCTGGAGATGGTTTCTAAAGTGAGTGTCAATGTTTTCAATTATTAAGAGCTCTTGTGAAGCCTCTATTTAAGAATTGAATTGAATTTAATGTACTTTTGTCGATGACTTGTTTAAGTTATCTGTTATGGCTGTTTAAGGTGTTGGTATTATTATGAATTTTATCATTTTAAATTATAACAACTCGACACCATTTTGTCTTGTAACATATCTATTCTAGTTTTGAGCTTTTGAATATCATTCTTGGTGGCGGTTCCAAATAGTATTTGAAAGAAGAGCCAAATTAAATGCATGATTCCTGTGAGAAAATATATCGAAAAAAAATTTTATAGAGATGTTTTCGTTTCAATATTTTTGTTGTAAAAAAAAAATATATCTTGACTCCTTGTTATAAAGGTTTAACATTGAACACGAAAAGTTATTAAAATTCTATTTTTAATGATGCTTTTGCGCTATAATGTTATTATACTTTGGTGTAAATGTATAAATTGTTCTCCCCTTGAGGGTTTTTAAAAAGAAAAACTAAAATAATATTCACGGTTTGTGATGTCTTGGTGGAAAACCTCTTCCTCGAGGAATTTGTGTGGGTGGTAAATAATATTGTCTACCACCTCTAGATATTGTTCTTTGTTGTCTGTCCCGTAAAGCCATGGGATGAGGGAATGTTTGGTGTTTCTCATTGGGAATTTGGGACAATGTTGTTGATCTCAGTATGTTATCTGGTGGGGAATGGATGACAGTGATGATTTCTAGGTGTGTGGGGGGAATAGGGATATTGTGTCTTGGGAGAAGGTTAGTGGGAATGATGCGTTAGGTTGTAAAAGGTTCTTTGTGGGATATAGGTGGAGGTGGCGGGGTGGTGTGGGGTTGGAAATCGGAATGTGCCTACTATATAGAAGTGAATATTTTGGACCGGTAATGGGGGCGTGGCAGTTCAGGAGTTGATTTGAGCTGTGAAAGCCCATGAATAAGGTAGGATGCTGAAGGCTGAACGTGGGGTGGTATGAAGGGTTGATGTGTAGGGTGGAGATTCATCAAAAGATAATCTAAGGGGGTTATGTTGGTGGAACCCTTTAAGGACATTCTCTTTGGATGAGGGGTGAGAAAAGAAGTTTTCTTGGGCATTTGGTAGGTGATGGGCGTAGGGGGTAGGTGTATGATGAAAATTGTGGCTCGGGGGAGTTGCAGTGAAGAAGATTGAAGGAAGTAGGTAGAATGAGAACTAGGTGAAGGGGAAGAAAGGTGAAGGCAGGAGAGGAGAGATTTAGTTATGAAGAAGCTTTGAGGATAGGGGGAGGTGATCAGATTAGCTTTAAGGGGGGTCAGATATAGAGAGAGAGAAGAGAGAGAGTTAAAAGATGTGGCATCCTGTGGTGATTGCAAAGAAGGTGGAAGTTGTCTCTTAAAATAGAGGGTGTTTCATTGAGCAGGTTGTGATGTAATATTAAGTGGATTGTACTTGGGAACTTATTAGGAGGTGGTTGTATTAGATGTAGATATGTTATATGGTTTGGTAGTAGAAATTGTAAACGATTTGTCTTCTAAGGATGAAAATTAGTAGATAGGTAGGTTCAATAAGATGTTTATAGAAGTTTTTAAACGAATTGTGTAAAAAGTTAACTTATTGAAATTGATACTACCTTTTTGACCAGAAACGGGAGCCGGTCCATTTTCGCAAACAATTTCGGACTTTGCACCTGGGTCTCTTGACGTCAATTAACAAACACTAAATCGCCAACTCGTAAATCTGGCAGTTAGAAGTGCCTTACTTATCGTTGTTTATTCATTTGTTTAGTTTGTTTTCCTTGTCTGAAGATAGGTGGCGAGCCTGGCTCATCGATGAGATTAGCTCATTTCAGCAAGAGTATTGATATCTATTCATTGATGGGTTTTTGAAGGTTTAGATCCATCACAGTAAAGGGAACGAAAAGGAGACGCAGGAATCTCTTTCATCGAAAAGTGCTTTGTCTAAAGAACGAATGTTGACAATAAAGAAATTGGGGTGCAACCAGATAATAGAAGAATTAAAGGTGGAATTTATTGCAATTTGAGTGAAAGGAATTAATTTTACACCCAATCTGCTGTTTGGTTGCGAGTTGACATAGTCTCACAAGTATTTGCAAATCTTCAACATTCTACCCAGGTACAGACCACAAACCCAGAGCCGATTAGCTTCCTGAGTTCTTCGGAACGAACCGATGTTTTACTGCTTTTCACCCACATACTGCCAATCTGAGGAAGGTAGAAGTTGTTCTGGGGCCCTGTCGCAGCATTTCTGGATGTACTAGTCGACAGATAATCTTTCTAGCAATGCCTGTGCATATAAGTCTTTAAGCTGTAAGATGCTGTATTGAGGCACTAGCTCAAACGTACCTTGTAAAGGCTGTCTATTCAATAACTAGATGGTATTTTTCGCCTTTGTCTCTTTGCAAGTAGAGGTAGGGGCCCAGCACATCGAGATGAAGTCTCGAGAATGGCTCTAGCGGGAGAGTGACTCTTGATTATCTGCAATCATTTGCTTATCTTGTTACCTTTAACTCTCTGAAGTCAATGAGACACAAGTTGGTGCAAATAGTCCTTCACCAAGTCGTATATAGTTTTTGGGATAATATGTACTTTTCTTGATTCTTGAATATTGCTCTCAATCCCAGATGTGCCAGCATTGGAGAGATCAAAATGGTGAATTCAATGGATAGCATGTATCATAGGAACCGGGACTGGTTAGTCAGAATGCTTGCCATCCTGTGTTGCATAAAATGGCAAAATGTGTCAATAGAACACTGTGGAAATGTGTCCTTGGTGTCTGGGCTGCTGGAGAGTTTGTTAATGGAAGAGAAATGGGGCTTGCGCAACACATCATAAAGATCCTTTAACCTAGCGCATGGCCTTACTTGTTGCTCATCTCACAAGTTTATCTTTTTGTTGATGAAGCTCAGTTTCTGGTCAGAACATGTCGTTTGAGCGCGCGCTCGCTATAGTTAAGGGAGGGTTTCGTCCAATTAAATAATCTGGAACCACAGTTTAACATATCCTTGTTTATAGACAATCGTGGCGTAAAAGTTCGGTATGAAGAGTATGCCAACGCTCGGATCTCCCAGAAAAGACTGCTTATGTTCTGAATAAGAAATGTCTCAGCGGTTGGTTGTGGTATTATTTTACCTCGGGTAGCCGAAGATCGTAGTTCGTGTGGAATTTGCCAGTAGTGCGAAAACTTAGCCAAGCTTCAACTCAAGAGTATTATGGTAGTTTGTAATTCTCAGCCTTGAAAAGAGAATATTAGAGAATAACCACGCGAGAGGGTGTTTCTCCTTACTTTTTTCGCACTACAATTTGGAATTAAACAGTCCCAGAGCAAATAATTTGAGGCAGGTCCGTGTTTGATGAAAAGGGTTTGGTATAGTCTGGGTAACACAATGTGGCTGTAACATAAACTTCGATATATATATAGATATATATACAAAAAGCCTCAGCCATTGCTCGGGACCGCCAGAAAAAAGTGCTGCTGTTCTTTTTGATGAGTATGTGTAATGGGCTATAATAGTATTCCTGGTATTGTCTCCAGACAGATGAGAAAAATAATTAAAGAAAGCCTAGTAAACTGCGTTTCTCTGAGACGTTGAGTTGCGGCTTGAAAGTGGCGTGTTAAGATGTATTTGTTTTAGAGGGTCTGGACGTTTGCCCTATTTGGAGATTTGAAAACGAGAACAAGGAGAGAGAAGTTCTTAGAAAAATAAATATACACATATCGAAGACTTATATAATTAATTTTTAGCCTGTTTTTCCGAAATGCATCAAAGACCTTAATGTTATGTTTTCAAGATGGTTATTCAAGAGAAGTTCCGATTGAGAGACAGTCATCGATCCGAGGAAAACTAACTCTTGCAGGGTCGCCTAAAGAGATGATTTAAAATAACAACTCACATTAATCTTTGAATAAGCACTAAGTTGCATCTGCCTAACTCCAAATACCAACGAGGACTTGGACAATATTGCCCTCTAGTAGTCGAAATGCCAAGGAGCGGAGTGAGTTTCTTTCAATTTCATCGCCGCATGTAGCCCTGTTTTAAGTCAAGCGGAGGTTAAAGATGGAAGTGCTGTTTCACCAAGGCTTAAAATATCAATCTCATTACAAGGGCAATGGATTACTTGGTCATAATGGTTGTGCGAATTAACGCAGTCTATAGTCGGGCTACTACTCTTTGCAGCGTCTCCGTCTTTCTATTGGAGACTGAAATATAGGAGAGGAGCCGAGATGTTACGACAATGAATGGGTCATTATATAGATAACCTTTAGCGTAGAAGAGAATCATATGCAACCATTCTCTATAGTTTTTTACAAGGTAGCGGAGTGGGGCAGTTCTGTTACTTGGAGGTCTGTACAGTACCTTGGAGCAGTCATCTTTGAGGTCACTATTGAATATCAATATAAGGGACAAATAGGGTACACGTCGCATCGCTCTAAAGCGATGATGTCATTTATAAGACCATGAGAAGATCCAACAAGTTTTCTAGTTGGTTCGGTTCTGTAGCGCCATGCCACACTCATTTCTTCTTCATTTTTAAAAGACTCATTGAAACGATTCTTTATAAGTTTCGCAGTTGGCTGCAAGAAAAGGCTTCCTAGAACATAGAGACACCATCCTATAGTACTGTACTTACAACATATGGAGTATATTACTTATTGTGTTGTCAAAAGGGAGTTTGATTTTTGCAAAGTGTGATGTGCGGCGGACTATATTATATCAATATCCAAAAGGATCCTGACCCTGACTGTATGCAGGAGCTCATAACTATTACCGTAAAATACAATTATGGAGCGAGAATGACTTTTTAAGAAGCCAAGATTTGAGAGCGAGTCAGGAGGGGTGAAGGCTAAGACAAGAGCATTTACAGGAAACATGTTGGTCTTTGAAATAAGGATCAAGAGTGACATTTTCAATAGATTAATTGATATTATAGGTAACTCTCTTGTCTCTCCTCAATTCATTTGACAAGGTTGATTCATTTTTGATAAATAGAGGCCAAGGCAATGAGAGTAGTTTGGATTTACCCTGGGGAGGTTTAGGAGGGCTGAACGGGGGTAATAGAAGAAGAGAGCATAGAGATAGAAAGCTGTATCTGACCTTAAATAGGATCAGTGATTTTTAGTTGAATTCAAATCTATACTGCTGGTTGAGTTAAAAAATTAGTTCCTAACAAGTAAACTCGGCTTTTGAATGCCACAATAGAGATTCGTCAAGGACAATGAAAATTTTCAAAGAAATATAAAGGTAGTTAATAATTTTCAACGGACATTAGGATGAATTTTGGATTAGAAATGTGTCCCCTAGTGACTTGACCTCAAAAAATAGTGAGTTTCTATTAACTGGATGCTTAATGGCATATTTGCTTTTTTCTGAGAGTGACGGAATGCCGAAATGAAGCGAGAGTGGAGATTATTATCTCCCGATACCAAAGAAAAGCGTTTATTGTTAATGTATAAGGTTACAAGATATATCAGTATCCAAGAAAATAGGCTAGTCCTATCGTGACGCGAGTGATATGATTGCCTTTTTCATCTTAAGATTATGTTTGATTGTTGGCAATAGAATGAAGATCAAAGTGGCAGTAGTTTCGGTGGGATAAGTGCTTATGAGAATATGTGTATTAGTGCTTGAAGTCTGAAACAGATGATGATGGGTTTGCAATAAAGTGATTGTATTAGAGTTTATTTCATGGTGTTGTATTGAGTAGACAGATTTGAAAAACAGGCGCTTGAGAAAGAGCGGTGTTGGTGATGAGATTTAAAATTTTTGTTTCTGGAGTCGTGTGTGAACTCGATTCTTTTTCTCGTAAATGTGACTTCAATAATGCGGTGTTGAATTGAGTGTGGAAAGAACTGTTCATTTAGTGAAAGAAGAGGAAAGTAGATTTGCCACTTTTCCTAGGAATTCGCGTAGAGAGCTGGAAATTTGAATTAGAGTAAAAATTTCAAGCTCGAGAGGAACTCTCGGAGGGTCTGAGGCTAGTAAATATTTCAAATGGTGGTTCGCCAATCTAAAGTCTCCAACGCCGTTACGGTGAGAGAAGAGCTTCGCCTCCAGCGCTTTGAAAAACTTCAGAATCTTGAGTATTTAAAACGGTATCTGAGGAGTCTTTTTGAAAGGGATGTGGAGTTAGGTGAGTGCATGTGAGAGACGATTCTCGATGTGGATAGTCAAAGTGTGGCTCAGAAGGGTAAAGAAATCTAATATAAGGGCATTAATGGTGGGAGACGTCATAGTTATCTATACATCAAATACAGCGGAAAGAATTTTGTGGAATCTTTAAATTGGAATGGAGGTAAAATAACAGAAGAAGTAGGAGGAAGAGTATTTCCAGAGTCACTGTTTTACTGTCGAAGCAGTATGCTTAGTCAATATAACTTTATCCCTGTAACGATAAACTTTATCCTTAACGGTTCTAAGAGATGGACCTCTAGAATTTCAGAGTTATGAAATAGTGGAAATTTCAATGTCCTTATCAAAGCATCAATCAAAGCAAATGATATTCGGAGGATAAAATTATTGTTGTGATATATATATATTATGAATAAATAAATAGTTATTATATATATATTATTATATAAATATATATATGATATAAATATATAATATATATAATAATATAAATTAATATACTTATAAATATATATATTAATTACTAGTATAATATAATTATATATTATATATATATATATATATATATAGTTATATATAACTATATATATTATATTATATACTACTATATATATATATTATATTTTTTTTTCCTCATACAATATATATATATAATATATATTATATATATATATATATTTATATATATATATATATATATATATATTATAATTAATCTAATAATTTATTTTAATATTATTAGTATTATATAAAAATATACATTATATTTTATACTATATATAATAATGTATATCATATATGTATATGTAATATATAATATATATAATATATTATGTATTAATAATATATAAATATAGTATCAAAAAATAGATATATTGAAAATTATATATATATATAAATAAAATCGTATATCATTTATTAAATATTTATCTATATATAAATTTATGACCATTTGAAATTTTCTAACAATAATAATAATTTAGAAATTAAGAATAATTATAATTTTATATGTGTATTATAATAATTATTTTATAGTAATATTTGATTAAAGGATTACTAGCAAATGTCAATAAACACGCATGTTGGAATACGGAAGGAAATTTATCTTTGATAAAGAGAGAAAACACAACGTCAATATCCTCATAAGCCACAAGCCATCGTTCACACTCGGAAAATCCTGTAAAGACCAGTTGGATATTATATCGAACCCGTGAGACCGCTACGAAAAGTGTTTCCACGAGGGCAGGAATATACGTCAAGTGATATTGACACACTTTAAATTTCCAGAATAATTCCTTTTTTTCGGCATTTTTAATTGCAATTTCAATAAAATCCACATATATCTTATATACTATTACTCAAATGCTGAAGACATAACACGATAACAAAACACACTCAAAAACTCCCCCAATTATAGAGAGAGTGAGGTGCATATGCGGTGTTTATCTGCGTTAGAATACAAACCCACTCTTGTCACTCGTGTTCAAACTCGGGGTTCGGTCCCTAGGTTCGGAATGATTACCGAGTCAGGCAGTGAAATGAATAATATCGGGAGTGATTTTAGTGTGTTTTATCATATTAGTAAATAATAATATATACGCTATACGTCACTATGACGTATTAGTATTATGCAGAGCACATTCTTATATCTCTCACACTCATTCACCTCCATCACACTCACTCTCACCTCACTACTTAATATATTAAATATATCATATATATATATAATAAATGAAGTTACGTGAATAGTATATATTTATTATTAGTATAAGTTATATAATTAATTTTTGATATACATTATGTAATATATATTATATATAATTATAATTAATTAATTATTAATATTATAATATTAATATTATAATAGACATATTAAATATAAGCAAATAAATTTAATTTTTATATATTGTATTATACATATCTTAATTATATATATATATACAACACAATTATATATATAAACATAAAAATATATTATAAGTTATAAAATAATATAATTACATAAAAATATCTTACATATTAATATATATATTATATATAATTTATAATATTTATATATAATTAATATATTAGAATATATTATATATATATATTAATTAATTAATATATATATATATTATATATTATCTATATGAAAATTATTTTAATACCTCTGAAAAAGAAATAATTAAATGAATTAACATATGATTAATATATATTATTAATTAATATAATGACATATACTATGATATATTATATTGAACTATCAGTATATAATGTAGATAATGTAAATTATATACTATCATAAATTGCATCGAAATTTATAGTATGTAAGATAACGGTGAAGACCTGAGAGCTAATTACGTTACACCACGTAATATATGATATAGCGGTAGATGACTTATTATAAATAAAGCTGATGTTACAAAGTGATAGATGATATAGTTTAATGAGTATTATTAGTTTTCGTATATATAATTAACTTAGGCACATAATCTGGTTAGAAGTATTATATTTATAAAAGAATAGTAGGCTATTTATTTATATTGTATAAATATTTAGTTTGACATAATTATTTTAAGTATATTTATATTTGATAGATATTATTATGATATTCAATAATTGCGTGATTAGTCGTCTTATGGATGGTTTCCTGTTATTGAGTGTTATAAGATTTGGGTCAATTTTTTTATTAAAAAAGGGTTTCAATATATATTTATATTTCTATGTATATAGGTAGTCCTTGTATGGGATACCTAAATTACTGACAAGTGATATATATATTAATATTTAATTTATAAGTGATTTCGATAATATTTGGTCTAATGTAAATTATAGTAATACCTGCATCAGAGGAGAGTATAACTATAATGCAATGTAATGTATGTTCTATGTAGTTATGGATTGAGTAATTATGCATACTCACAACGTTTCATGTGTCAAAAAGTTGACTCTTCTGTATTTTTCAGCGAGAATTCCTAGAGAGTCAGTGTTCTTGTTGTCTAGGGATAACCGGTGCAGGGATTTTATAATAGCGCCGGAATTATTGAGAGAATTGGGTGTTAAATTTTTGGGTTTCAGTAGCATGCTTTTTAGAGTTATGAGATCTCGATTTATAAGAGTCCGGTTGTGATATAGTGTTAGGTAAATATTTCTCGTCTTGTTAAGTTAATATATGTATCTTTACTATTCGGCTGTAGGGTAGATAGTTGCGTTACTCTGTATTTAGCGTCTTATAGGATACTTGGTTTTGATTATAATTTGTTTTAGCTTTTTATTAGCAGTTTGACTAAGCTTTGTAGAGTAATGGTTGAGTGAATAGTAATCATTTCATTTTTGATAGTATAATTGGATTTTTGCTATTGTTTTTTTGTTTTCTAGATATCATTGCTGTTAAAAGGTTTAAAAAGCCTCCATTAATACATATAACACCCAAAATGATCGAGTCCTTTTTGTATTAAAAAGAATCCCAATATTATACTTTTTTAGCTTCACGAAAATTCCAATAAGACGACAATCATCCAATTTAACATATAAATATATATTTCAATAAAGCTTAAAGAGTTTTTACCCCTCCCATTATAGAAATTCTGAAAAAAGTGCTTCTTTTCTTACTTTACAATTCTTCAATCCTATGTTGCTCAGAACTACGAACTATAGCCTCTTGAACATTGTCTCATCGTTTGTCCGATCAGATATCGCTTGAGAGAGCAGGAATAACTAGCCTGCGTATCTTCTTAAACAACTATATACTCTCTTTGATGAGCAATATAATTGTGACACAAAATTCTCTCTGTTCGATTAATAAAATTCAGTTCTCAATAATATAAATTAAACATCTTCGCTTTTAATTTACATTTATTTTTGTGTAGCTCCTAGAGGTTAACATTATATATTCACTTAATTATATTATTCTACGTCTCATTGTAGATTCATTATCAGTAAACATGTCCCCCGATAACTTTCATGAGTCAAAGAGAAATTTCTTTGTCAAATTATACTTGAGTCAACTACAAAAAAAGTCTATTTATAAATACGCCGATCTCTCTTATCAACTGCAAAAATCTTTAATTGATAATAAGAGTAATCTATTAAGTCCTTACACATGCACATCGGATTTTGTGTCTCCCATAGAAGTTACAAACCACTTTCATTCATCTACTATTTGATATAACACGCCCCTTTCACAAACTATCATCAATTGATTTATTCTCAAGATTCAAATATAAGGTTGATAAGATGAAATCATAAGACGAATATACCGAATCATAATTACTTATTATATCTTTAAGAACCTTTCAACAGAATCTTTCTACTAACCAGCAACTTCAAGCACTTTAACCTAT
Source organism: Trachelipus rathkii (assembly GCA_015478945.1). Classification (NCBI taxonomy): domain Eukaryota; kingdom Metazoa; phylum Arthropoda; class Malacostraca; order Isopoda; family Trachelipodidae; genus Trachelipus; species Trachelipus rathkii. The sequence continues at coordinate 6,600 of JABUQX010041034.1, read as the reverse complement.
ATCACTGAGTCTATATCGACTTACCGGTCATAAATAGCAGCATTAAATGAGAGACTCAAACCAGAGCGTGACCATCTCACTTCACCAATATTACAACTAGAATAAGTCTGTGGCCGTTCTAAATACAGTAAGGATTTCCTGGACGAAAAATTTTTGCAACCAAATGTAACACACGATATTCAGGTGCATTAACCATATCTATATTATATATTTATGCTATCATATATTCTTGTAATCTACATTACTGGACGCTAGCTAGCTAAATTTTGCCGTCAATTTAACAATGACCCTTGGATCTTTCTTATTTAAGTAATTTCCAAAATTTTGCCATCAATGAAGCAATTGAACCTTGGATCTCATCTATTTAACCATACTGAGGTATTATCAAAATTGTTTTGCAGAGTTGCTTAATATTGACACTAATGAACCTTTGGATCTTTAACCTAATATAATAATTTTCAATTAATTTATAGCCCGCAGGGCTCACAATGAATGCGATCTGCGGATCCTTGAATTAAATTTCTCTTGATCTTTATCACCGTTCCTGAAATATGTTTACGACGTGGGTGGACTTGGGGAAACACCTTAATCACGTGCTGCGATCTCTTCATTATATTTACCTTTGTTGAGAGTCTATCAGATCTTTCAGATGCATATCAATCTGTCAGAAAAGTTTTCTCTGTTTCATATTATAATCAGTTCATAATAATAATTAAAGGATTCTCGATTATCTTATTTCATTTCTACGTGTTGATGTTCGTTCTCCATGAGTTTAAATAATTTTCATTTATATAATCCACTCTATCGTCATTGTAGATTTCATATATCAGTTTTCTTTAATCTATGTCCGATTATAGCGTGTGCATAAGCAGGCGTCACTCAGCAGATAGTTACTTGCAGATATATTATTCAGTACTAAAAAAAGCTTTTTTATACTGAGAGATACAGGAACCGACTCTCTTATCATATCTGTATAAACTTACAAGAAGTATTCATGATAAGAGTTATCTACTATTATATTCATTATGCACATCGTGGATTGTTGTAACACCTTCCACAGAAGTGTATCATCCTATCATTCATACTACTTTAGAATAAACACGCCCTTTCAGCATACTATCTATCTATAAGATATTCTCAAGGATCAAATAAAAAGTTTGAAAGATGAAATCAAAACAAAATACTCGAAATTAATTCAAAATATTACAAAGAAACTCTTCAAAGTATGATTTTTCCTAAATCTCAGCATTAGACCTGAACCTATTCACTGAGCTAATCGATAATATATATAATAATAATGAGAAAAAGAAACCAATACCCTACGTGTACCTATCATCACAAAAACAAACACATGATAATTTTAGTTCTCAAAACAGTAAAACTGGATCAAAAAAAATTAATCATACCAATGACAATATATATGTCATTAACCTATCTAATTGTACAATTTTATTCACAATAAGATGAATCTACTATTAACTGGTACTCACAGCTTAAATTTGCTCATCTATAACAATGAAACCTTGGATATTCTCTTAATTAAATAATTTCAAAATGGTTGCACATCTAATAACAATACTGAATCAACATTGATCCCTTTAATTAAATAATTTCAAAATATTTTGCATCAATAATCAATGATCCTTTTAATGATTAATAAATAATTAATTCACTAAAATTTCGGTAATTATTGAGATTTGAATATTGGATCTACTACTTAATTAAATAATTTCAAATTATTTTTTTGATTTAAAAAATACCATGACCCTGGATCTATTTATAAAAAATAAATTCCAAAAATTATACGGCTCTAGGAGTAAGATCACTGGGAATACTATTAATAAATAAATTTTCTAAAAATTTTGATCATCAATAACAATGAGGATACCTTGTGATACCCGTTATAATAAATTTAATCTTCTACAACTGGAATACAAGAGAATAGAAGAGAAAATGAATTAAACTACCGAACATAAGTGAGCTTTTTGTCGAAATCTCAACATTTTTACTATTACTCAAGAGGAGTGTGCTCAGCAATTAAGTCAAATAATAGATTATCCAGTCTCGAGTTCTTTTCTACTCACTATCATGTTTATCAATAAATATATACTTATTACCTAACGACTACTCAACGCGAATTATAATTCAAAACGTCATACAGATAATGGATCAAGAAAAGCTAAGAAGGATGAGCCTTTTATCAATGAGAATTGGGAACTCACGACAGAGTGTATATGTAAATAGAGAATGTTTGCTCTATACAGGACTAGTGCTCATAATAGGTTCTTGCCTCATTATCTAGAGTCTGATCCGTAGGATATAAATGTATAACACGACACAGTACCACAAGCTTTAAAAGTTCTTTATAAAAACAATCACGCGTCAATGAAAAAAACATAGAGTCCGCAATTAACAAAGGAAGTACATCCAATATAACTAAATTAGTTCTATACTAATCTATACATTAACCTAGCAGCAACAGTCGCATTCACAAATAATTCTATGCCATAATATATTATATTATTATATATATATATATACTAAATAATTCAATAAGATAAAATGCCACTATCAGAGTCACTCACATAATCCATAACATAAATATATTTAGCATTAGCCTATAAACACTAGTAAAAATATTGATCACTATTCTAAAGAATTAAAACTATTTCACCTCATAGGACATATATTCCACCTCTCCATATTAAAAACTCCTAAACAAATTTTCATTCAAAATATATACACCTAAACTCCATAGTATTTCTCTTAATTATACAATGGAATTTTTATATATTTTGTATTGTATTTATTATTAATCCAATAATATATTAAGTACTAATTAAATAGGATGTATTAAATAAAATAGATAATAATAAATCAATAATAATAATAATAATATAATAATAATAGATAATAAATAAAAATAATAATAATATATAATAAATAATAATAATAATAATAATAATTAATATAAACAATATGATATTAATAACAATAATAATGATACTACTAATCTACTACTACTACTATCTACTACTAACATATACTACGCTTCTACTATTCCCACTAACTACTTAACTACACTACTACTACTAATACTACTCTACTACTACATACTACTACTACTGACTACTACTACTTACTACTACTAATAATATAATAAATAATAAATAATAATAATAAAAATATAATAAAATAATAATAATAATAATAATAATAATAATAATAATAATAATAATTAAATAATAATAATAATATAATAATAATAATAATAATATATAAAATAAAATATATAATAATAATAATATAATACCAATTTTCATAATTTTTTGAATAGAGTAATTGAATGCGCTCGCTGAAGGAACAAATTTCTTTAAAATAATATAATATTTTTTTTCTATAAAAGTATTCTAAAACTTACAGTAAAATATCTATATATATATATATATATTATTAATATATATATATATATAATCAATCATATAATATATATATATAAATTATATATATATATATATATATATATATATATATAATTATTATGATGCAGGTAACATCCGCATATCCAATCTGCACATTTTTTAAATCGGGATCGCATCGCATCCACGCTTTTCCCGCGGGTGTTGCGGATGTTTATTTTCGGAGATTTGGTAATGATTTATAGATAAAAATACTAAGATGAATCTGAACGTCAACTTAAATGAGAGATCATGGTAACTCGACTCAACTATGTATGATGACTCATGATCTCTGCATGAAGTAATAATTTGAATCAACAGAGTCTCATGAGATTAGGGACCAACCACAGCGGTCCCTCTACAGTTCTGTCCCCGATATAAGTACCATTAATCTCAACGCTAAGGAAGCATTTTGCAAATTTCTTCAAATGAAATGATGACGGTTTTAAAAGAATGAAATGATGTAATAAAACGAGCTCGAACAAGTTTTTTGTTTTTATGTGGAAATTACTGACCTTCTTACTATTGCACTTACTTAGATTCCCATTATAAAGCAAGTTTTGTAACACAATATTAAGAACAAATTAAATCGCACTTTGTGTTGCAGTTGATGAAAAACTTCGATCCGACCAGTCTATTAATTCGCCCACCATTAAAAAGGAAGAACCAACACCTCCTAGAATAAATCAATAACAGTCACTGGAAATATTTCTACAGTCCAGTAGTGATGAAGAACACGCATTATCCATAAGATAGTGCATGATGATAAACTATTACCCAAGAAAAACGATAGTATCAATGATGATACTCATTAGTTGGTGGAAAGTTAAGCAAAAATGTTTTACCCACGCTTGAGTACTTTGCAAAGGATAATCACTTGGCTGTCCCAACTATTGTTTCCAAGTGAGAGAGTATTTAGCATGCTGGGCAAATTATAATAAGAAAATCAGACTCTAAGCAGAAAAATTGGGATGTTTCCAAATCTTCCTCCTATTTTAATTTCAATACTAGTTCAAAAAGTATATATTCCATTGAATCTCCTTCATTAAGGTCGGAGGTTGGAGAAAGAGATTGGTGGGGTGCATTGGGTCCCCGTCTCACACTCTGGTAACAATTATATTAATAGATTTGTTGCTAAAACTCGAAATATATTAGCATATATATATATATATATATAATATATATATATATATATCTTTAATATATATATATATTATTATATTATATATTATATATATATAATAATTATCTATCAAACAAAAAAAAGTCAAACACAAAAAAAAAGTCTAAAAAGGACCCGCATCCGGATGGCGAAAAAAGGACAATCGATGCATCACTATATATAGAGTATTATATTATATAATTAATAATAATATATATATATATATATTATTACATGGGCGTAGGCTGGGGGGTGTTCTGGGGGTCAGAACCCCCTTACGGCGCATCTTTATTCCCGAATTTATTAAATTTATATATCAAGCTTTCTACATCCATAATCTCTCTCTTCTCCTCCTCATCTCTATATATATATATATAAATATTATTAATCTATATATATATATATATATATATATTATATATATATATATATTTATATAATATATACAAAATGTTAAACATTTGTCGACAAAACACAATTCCAATTCATTTTCTCATTTTTGATATTCAGGTTGCTTTTTTACTTTTTCCCGTATTTTTCTTTTTAAATATTTCAATTTTTAAATTAAAATTAACCATGCACTTTTATTTAAAGAAATTGTTAATAAAATAACATACTAAATGAATGTTTATAATAAAATGCTAAAAATAATTCAAATCACTTTTCTTCGACAAATATTTATTTCCATCAACATTTTTCGCCTGGCAGTAAAGCTCTTTTTGAAGCTTCAGAAGAAGTAAGTAGCTATTGTTCTTAGATATAGCTTATATGGAAATAACATATCGATGAATCAAACAAGGAGCTCTATTTAAAATTCCTGGAGCCACCGCCAAGCCTATATAATTTCCTAAATTGGAAGAGAAATTTAAGTTTTTCAATTTTAATGAATTTTAAAAAGTTCCGACTATCCTTTATTCTGAGCATGCATGGAGGATTTTCCTGTAAAACAATACGTGCTTTTGCAAAGAAATTGCGTAGGAAAAGGCGGGCACTAGTTTACTGGCTCATTGGTTTCTGAGAAATTTACAAATTATAAGAAAGCATTAGGGAAATTTGATACTCATAAAAAAAACATGGAGTACCATTAAAGCGTGCGTCATATTAGCAGATAATTTTTTACATATTGCTAAAGGGACCTCGTGAAATATTGTAAAGCAAATTAATAGTAATTTACAAATACATGCTGAGGAAAATAGGCTAAAATTGAAGTCGATTATAAAGAGTATCATATTTTGTGGGAAACAAGAAATAGCATTGCGAAACATTCATCCAGGTAGATATTTTGGATATAGTGCAGTTGATGGCAATTTTAGAGCATTGTTAAGAATTTCACGTCAATGCTGGCGATCATTTATTACTGGAACACTTACAGAAATCGTCTCAGGTATCTCTATATACTAGTCCTTCAATTCAAAACGAGTTAATTGAAATTTGTGCAGATATTATAAAGAAAAAAATTGTGAGCAACGTTAAAAACGCCACATGTTTTTCCTTACTCGCGGATGAAACGGCAGACCATCAAAAACTGAACAAATGACTTTATGCCTTAGGTATGTGGAGACTCAGTCTTTAAATATTAGAGAAGATTTTCTTGAATTTGTAGCCATAGAAGGACGAACTGGAGAAGTTATCGCTAATGCAATTATTCATTCTCTTAAGAAAAATTGCATTTGCCTTAAACATATGATTGACCAAGGGTATGATGGTGCTGCAGCAGCGATGATGAGTGATGTTAAAGGAGTTCAGTCACATATATAAGAAGAATTTTTGTCCAGCAGCATTATAGTTCATTGCAGTGCGCATGTATTAAACTAGGCGATATCTCATGCCTCTAAAGTAAAGTCGGTTAAATTGTGTTTGGGGTCGTAAAAAGTGTGGCAGTTTTATTCTCTCCTTTCAAACCAAAGAGAAAACAATATGACTTTAAAGAATTAATAATTAGAGAAAAGATTTGCCAAATCTAAAAAATAAGTCATTTTT
>JABUQX010041033.1:0-11697 GCA_015478945.1 Trachelipus rathkii | reverse complement strand
GATTTTCATCTATTTACCTATTTTCATCTCCGAACCGTTCTTAATATACACGCAGCATTATTTATATGTTAACACGATAACCACAATATTATATCCTATCTTTTATAAATTTAGTAGAAATTATATAGTTAAGTAGTTAATACTTACAGGTGATTCTTAGCACCTAATATCTAACCCCATACTATACTCTTTTAATTTCTAATCTAATGTACTGAGTTTAACTTATCATTATTCAATAACTTTATATTATTATAACTATTATATTTTCACAACCACAACACACACATCAACACATAACACATATATATATATATATTTATATATATATATAATAATATATAATATATAATTATGGATTAAAATTAGAGTCATCTGACGAATTATCGAGATTTATTCATCTTTTTTTTCTCGGATTTTTTTTTTTTTTTTTTTTTTAAATCTATCTCTTATTCTGGTTCGATACGACATATATATAAATGAAGTAGTAATCAAATAAATACACCGCTTGACCAAATCTCTCCTTCCTATATATATAATAATAATTACATTCACATTCCACATTTAATGTCGCCGGATATGTTTTTGTTTAAATTCGTTTTAGACCATTAAGTTTAGGTTATATTATAGTTTATTTATGTTTATAAAGTATATATACACGAAATCCTGTCTACTTATAAAAAAAACTATAACTTTAAATTATATATTATTTTTTGAAACGTAATAAAGAAATAATATTTATAAAATTATGATTTATTACAGTTTCTTATTTAATATATAAATATATATATCGTAAATTGTATTCAAATTATTATAATTATAACAACATATGGTGGTATCACATGAGCGTTGCTTATCTATTATCACTATACGATGGATTTATTAAATATACACATTATATTTAAACGAATATGAGGCATTTTTTCTCTAATTAAATTAATAATATAAATATATATATTAGTGTATTTAAATAAAACCTTATGAAAATAAAAATATTCAAAGGTCATTTTTTAATAAACCATTTCAAAAAATAAAAAATAAAAAATAAAGAAACCATAGTTAAGAAATAAATTATATTTGCCCCCAATCTCAACCCATTTATTAAAATTTTATATTTAAATATAAATTATAATCAAATTAATTTCATATATATAATATTTTATATTTGCACTATATTTAAATCTTTTTAATTGTTAAATAAAATATTTATAAATTATTAAATAAATGATCGAGTAATATATAATAATATATATTTTAATATATATTAATAATATATATATATATATAATATATATTATAATATATATATATATGTATAATTTATAAAATTATATATAATATAATATTATATAATATATATAATATATATTAATTAATATATAATAATTAACCTTATAAAAATATATTTTCTTTTGCTATAACATAGGCTTTCAAACTTTTTGAAGTATATTATATATATATATGACTTTTTTAGGCAATTCAATAGTTTGCCTAAAGTATTATAAAATGTTCTATTTTACAAATATGCTTTGCCTCATGTGCTGTAATGAAATTATACTGAGAGAGGTTATATTCACCTATATTATCACCTAGATAACATTATGAAAATGATTGCTTAGTTTAGAATCTATAATTATTAATATATATATATTATATAATATATATATATATATAATATTATATATATATATAATATATATATATATATATATGTATATATCTAAGTATAGATATATATATATATGTATTAATATAGATATATATATATATATATATAATATTTTTAATATATATTTATAATATAATATATATATATAATTAATAATAGGATTACAAAGTTAGCTATACTATAGTAAAAGTAACTGAGGTGGTTTCATAATAATATATATAATTTAAATACAAGTGATTAACATATAATAATCAATCTATAACAGGAAAGAAATTTTACTTAGAGAGTGACTTTCTACTTATATTTGTATTTCGTGAAATGAGTATACTCCTCTGAGCTTATTATGAGTATCAAACTTATTATTTAATATAAAAATAATATTACAATAATAAAATTAAAATACTTTAAGTTAAACGATCACTATAATAATTATATATATATATTATTAATATATATAATATATTAAATATAATATAATATATATTATGGACTTTGTCTAATGATGACAGACAGATACTAGAGCATCTATGACTTTAGACACAAATATTATCTATCACGCTTCTATATAGAAACAATTATAGATACCTAGTTAATAAAGACAGGCGACATAGGTCACTTTCCCATTTTCCTAATCATCTGGAATATGAGAAGTATGCTGTCAAACAAAAAGTAACATGTATAAATAGAGTCCACATCTTAATGATCCTTCTGATTTTTTATATACTATCACTATTAAGGAATATATATATATTAGATATTACGAAAGCTGAGAAATGAAAAGGTAGATATTAGTGTCTTCACTAAAATTATAGTTAGGTAAAGTAAAATTAATATATATATATTATTGTATAAATATTAGTATAAATATAAATGATGATAGTTATAATTAATATTTAAGTTTTTTTCATAATATTTAAATGATTTTAGATATTTAAGAATATTTTTATATATTTTAATTATATTATGAGGGTTATTGGATTATTTGAGCGGATAGTGAGTTTGGAGCTTGAGGATTATTGGGGATAAGTAGTACCCCATATCAAGTAGTGATATTTGATGGAGAATCTCACTCAGAGGTAATAAACGTTAGCAGTAATACATTACACTAGAGTAATCTAAAGTAATGTAGTAATATAGTGGATTAAATAAGTATGAAGTGTATGAATATAGAGTAGGTCAGTAGTAATAAAATAGGGAGTTAAAGTTCATGAACAGCGGAGAATTATAGAAATTATATGGATGAGGTAAAAGAACTAAAATAAGAATGAACGGATTAGTAAATCGGGAGTGGAAGATGAAGAAGGACAATAAATGAATGAGGAATTTGAAAGAATAGTATATGGGTAGATAAGGGAATGATATAAAGTAGTGACTATTTTATATAATGATTATCGTATATATAAGAAAAAAGGTATTGTGAATATTCATTTTTAGGGTTGACAGAAACAAAAGCTGAAAGGACAAAGAAAGGAGATGGAAACATTTTTGGAGAAAATTTTAAGGGTAGTTAAATTAAATATTCGGGGTGAACGGAGGAGTGAGGAGCGAGGGAAGAGAGGTAGGAATTTAAGTAATATTATATGAGAAAAGAGTTGTAATAATTGATCAAACAAATTGGCGTATAGGTATGAGTTATCGAGAATTAATGTGTGAGTTATAAATATAGAATAATATTATGAGGAAGGGGAGAATATATGTGGGTTTATTATATAAAAGAAAAAGGTAATATTGAGAGAAATAGAACGAGTGAGTAAGGAAGAGAGAGGATGTGAGATAGAGCAAAGGAGTAAGGGAGAGAATAAATTTAAAATTGAATGTTTATTTATGGGAAATAAGTTTAACGAGGGTAAATGACAAAATTTGTTTATTAGGAAGATTTTGTAATGTCAAAGAGTAAAGTGGTAGAAGTAAGAGGAGATTAGTGGGATGTAAATTGATCATAGTATCCCATATGATGAGGTTAGGGAAAGGAAATGATAAAATATAGGAGAATAAGTTATTACTTATGATTATAGTAATTGATGTGTTTTAATTAAAAGAAACAATGATTAAAATTGAGATCTTTATAACTATTAGGTTATTACAAGAAAAAGTTTAGAAAATCATAAAGTAAATTATTTATATAATATATACATTAGGAAGTAAGCTTAGTATAGTATTTAAAACGGGGGGAGTGAGTACGGGTAATATATATATTTAGATTATTATGTGGAAAAATTGAGAAAGGATAGGGGTAGCAGTATTACTAGTAGTATGTATAGAAATGTATATTCAAGATCGAGGATCACAAGGATAGTGATTGAGGTTATCTGAACTTATATATTTGTGATAGGTAGGTTGCTAGATTAAGGAGTAGGGGTAAAGTAGGTAACCTAGAGAGTAGGGATAAATAGTAGAAGAATCACAACTAGGATGAATATAAGTAAGACCATTATATAAAGAAGTGCGATATAAATAATAATAAAATTGATTCATATATATATATATAGGAGGTAGATGATATATATTTATGAAGTAGTGAGATGGATATAGATATAAGTAGAAAGACGTGAGTGAGAGACATATAAGTAGAGTGAAGAGATATGGATAGAGAGTAGTATGGAGAGTCGGATCTAAGACATGAATATAAAAAAATGTAGAGCACACAACTGTCGAGTCAGGGTTCGACCACGGCAAACCTTCGGTAATATTATGTCACAGAAAAATATAAGGACTTATGAAAGTATAGAAAATTTTGGCAAGAAAAGAAGAAGTAATACAACTTGGTGGACGAAATGGAATGGTGTAAAAAAAGTGAGTTTTGGTGTCAAAAAGATCTAGAAGAATACACATTGAAGAGTATCTTAATATTGGTAATTGTAAATGGTTGGGGAATAATAATAATGTGTGTATGAAAGAGAGAGAGTATAGAAGCACGTGGTCTTAGGAGAACTTTGAGAGAGATATATTGAGGATAAATAGAGGTGAGCTGCAATAGCATACAAAGAAGCAGTGGGTAGGTAGAGGAAGAAGAGTCTTAGAAAGTAGATAATTAAGAAGCAAACGTTATAATGAGTAATCGCAAGATTTACGCGAGTGTATGTACTATATAGAATGATGGACTATGGAGATAATAAATATATCTTTGTACACACGGAGTGACGCCAAGATTTTATTCCAGTGGAAATGAAGCCTAGCATAGATAAAATAAAAAAGGAAGAGAAGTAGTTTTTTTTTGAATTATCATAAGAGAGAGAGAGAGGAAGGGAGAGGGATATCTTTTTGTAGAGATGAGAGAGAGATATCGAGATGTGTAGAGAGGGTTAAAAAGATCACACGAGTATTCATTGAGATGAATGACGAGTAGTAGAGAGAAGGAGTGTGTGAGAGGAATATTGTGTATGTGATAATGATTGAGATTGGATAATGAGTTAGGTTGTGGGAGATATGTCTAGCGATGAAAGCTGACATCCGAATTTAATAACAAGCAAGGGAGAGAGAACGGCGAGCGAGTGGGGAGAGAGCAATTAGGAATGAGGGGAACTACGTTCTCATTGGCGCGAGAGACAACTCATGTGATGAAATAGTAAGATGTAAGAGTTAAATTTGGAAGGAGTTTATAAGCAATTAATTAATGAATTTCATTATAAGTTGAAAATAAAAAATTAAAAATAAAGTGAAAATTTAAAAGTTCAAGCATTTTCTTCTTCATTTTTCATTCTTTTGTTTTTATATGCTATTTTTTTTATCTTTTTATTGCTTGTGTTAACCTCAATCACGTAAAAGATATAATAGGAAGTTCTCACCAACAGCTCTATGTATATGGTTTGCTCGAGTAATTTGTGAATATCGATTAATGTGTTCGTTGATTAGGAGACAATGGTAAGGGCGTAGGGATATGTAGAACTGGTCTATTGTAATTAATGGATATATTGGAATGATAAATTTATATTGTTTATCAACGTGAACGCGTATGGAGCTCGATGCAGCATTCACCAATCTATTGGTCTATTTGAAGAGAGTTCTAAACTGTGCGTTTGTAATTTGAGAGATATCACCCATTGTGAAATTTAAATAAGAGTAAGTGCAATAAGATTGTTATTTTTCGAATCTGTTATGAAAAGTTCTGTAGACATGCTATGATAGAGGTATATAATTATGTGAGTTCTATGATATTATAGCAAGTATAGTAGTTTGGTGATAATGTTTGTTTCAGAGAGGACAGATAGAATATACACTATTTGCACGTACCACGTTTACAAGAGTAGCGTCATAGAAAACTAAGAGAGAATCCTTATATTCCGGAGAGAGGTATGTCACGAATTGGTGAACTGATAAGAAGTGAAAAAAAAAAAAAAGAAATGTCCTTGCGTCATTGTGTCCTTGTGATTGCTTTATAGTGTCTTGTGAGATCCTTGACAATCTTTTAATGTTTATTCTATATTTGTTTTTACATACTTTCAATCTATATCTGGAAGGGAGGGAGTAGAGATTAAGGCACTAAAACTTAGAAAAGATTTCACTTAGTTTGTGATTACTTATTAGAGGATATTTTATATTTGTATGATTGATAAAAGGACACAAATTTGTTCGTGTTGACAATTGTCAGAGGTGGTTATTATTCTTTGAGATCTGTGATAGTTAATCCAAAGCATTAGATATGAAGAGAAGACTCTTAGAACTGGACCTAGAGGCGGGAGTCATCAAGATAATTGTAATTATTGCGACAGAAGGCAAAATTTTGAGCTATGCTGGACGGGCAAATTCCAACCTGGATGATTAAGTATAAGGGAGTAATAATAATTTAACTAGTTATAAGGTAATTAGGGCCCCTATTATTTAAATTAAGGAATAGGCTAAGAATATAATGATGTGTATGTAATAGATGAGTATTATAATAGATATATATATATAGTTAGTGAGGGGATAGAGTGTAAGATAATGTGTATTGATATAGGAGTAGTTAATAAAGAGAAGTAGTTAAATAGTATATAGGGAGATTATGATATGTATAATGTCACCTATATAATATAGGTATATTTATACGGATTATGGAGTACTATATATTACTAAATTATATTTATTATGGAGAGATTAGTCTGCCAGAGGAATGATGAAGTGGAGGGATAATGAAGGGTGATATGTAGTAAAATATGTATATTATGATAGGGTGTAGAATTGAGATGGTGATATATAGTGTATAACTAATTAGTATTAACATATTGATATTTATCTATAATGCGGAATAGTATATCTATATATGATTATTATTTCAATCTTGCATACAGCCGGTAAAATTCATGAGAAATGAGTACATTTGTAATAGTATATTTATATATATGGTGAAGTAGAGTAATATCTTTGAGGAAGGGTGTTATGATGTGAATACAAAAGGGTTATCTTATTAATGGATAATAAACCCAAGAGAAAGAGTTAAAGTGGTTTAGTTAGATTTTAGAGGAGGAATAAATGCCAAACAGAATGAGTAATGAAGGATAGTATAGAGTGTTATATTATATTAAGAGATTAAAGTAGAGTAGGTATATAAGGTTGAGTTAATATAGGTAAATTAGAAATAGATAAAGTAATAGGTATTATTCAGATATTTAGGGTATAATGGATAATTGTAGGTAATAATGAGAAGGAGGAGATTTAAGTAGTAAGTAAGTATAAGATCACATAAAGAAGTAGAGAGTATTAAGGAAGAAGGATTTGTAAGATAATATGAAGTGGTTCTGAAGGAGAATTGTATGGAGAAAGGTATGGAGAGGGTAATTATCACATTAAAACTTATAGAGAATAATAGTAAGATATTATTTGAAGAAAAATAAATCTACTGTCTTGTTTACCAGGTCCCGTGGATATCTCCTCAGATGAGTAAACAACAGAGGAGGGGGGAGGGATTACAGGAAGATCGACGTTTAGAGCCGCCAAACAGGCATCGAGGGGCGATTCTGCGCAAAAATGCTGCGGGGTCACTCCAAAGAAGCTGGAAGTGATTTGAAGTTCGATTATGCAGAAGGGTGTAGTTGATTGCATGCAAGCGCGCGAGAGGAGAATTAATAAATTGTAGGGAGCGTGTCACTAACGACGAGAAAAGAATGTAGAACGAAGCGAGTAATATATTATTTTATAATAGAGAAATAATATATATAGGAATTGACTATATAAGCTAAAGAGCGAGATGGATATCCCCTGAATGGAAAAATAATAGTTTATATGGATATAGTAAGTAATATAACGAGCGTGAGAACTCAGTAGAGGATATACATGACTCCCAAAATAGTGAGTATTATTATTATTATTATTATTATTATTAATGTATTTGAAGTATCAAGGATCCACTCTTATTTATTAATACAAATAAAAGTCTATTATTATTCGGTGAAACACAATATAAAAAAGGCATTATATAAATAGAAATAAATCAAAATCTATTTGATACACCTTCCATCTTATTAATTTCCCGAGTGGTGAGGGATTTAATTCTATGTTAGTTGATTACTGAACTCATCTACTCGTGCTACATGTGGTGACCAAAATCTTTTTCCACAAAAAAACTGACTAAGTAACCAGAAAACGACAAGATGATAATAATAATATAATAAAATAAGCCTGGTATAATTGAATGAAGTGGCTTGGATTATCTAATACAAGTGAATTATTAAAAAAAAAAAAATAAAAAAAAAAAAAAGTAAGTCTTTGGGTCAAATTCGATAATTATAAATGATATGATACGTTTCAGTTTATTTTATTTTCCCACCCGAGCTATATTTACAGTACAAAAAAAAAAAGAAAAAAAAAACTCATTCATATAAAACATTCCAAGTCATGTTAATGAAAAAAAAAAGAAGAAAAGATCTTCGCAATGAGCCAATCCAGAAAGCTTAGTCCTGCTCTTTGGGACGGGTAGAGGAAAAACTCCCCACAATTGAGACCTCCAAAAGGCACGTAAGCAAAAGCTTTCTTTAATGTGCAACTTAGAAAAGAAAAGAAAATAAAGATAGTGATGAAGACGAGGCTTATATAAGAATGGGCAAAGGGTAGCGAAATAACCAAAGTTTAAATTGCCTTATGCCTGTACAAAATTAGTCATAATTGCTGTTTAAAGCACATAAGCACTCGTTAACGTTGTCAGAGAATACAGGGGAAAAAACATAGAAATTTTTCTCCCCGCGCATAGTGGCATTTGTACCTGTAATTGAATTTAAGTCACTTACAAGGTTATTAAATAGTAATTGAAATATATCTATATACAGGTGGTCGGGTGATGTTATAATATGGAAATCAGAATAGATTCTTTTGGTTATATAATAATTAGAGGATATGGGTATATTTAATAAACTTGTGTTTACATGTTTATAAGATGGGGTATCCCACACATTCTTTAATCTTATCCCCCAGAAAGCAAAAAGCGGAGGGAAGAAGGTTGAACTTGTTAAATTGTAATAAACTTTAGGAAGATGCTATGTAATAGGGTACCGAAAAAAGTCTTTCTGTGAAACTTGATATAAAATTTCCTTTTTTTTAGAAGAGGATGTAAGTTGTATTCTTTAATGAGTAAACAAATTTATTTAAATTGCAAAAATGTTAGACAAAGAAACGCTGTGTAAGACGGGACTTTTTAGGGATCCGTTAATTTTCATATAATAAATTCTTTCGGGAAGAATATTGATACTTGTATTTTTTTTGAAACGATTAAATTTATATTTGAAGAATGTCGATGTGTGTAAAGACCTTGGTCTTGTGGGTACTATTAAAAGCATGCCTGGAGATCTCCATTAAAATTATTGTATTTTATTAGATAGATATTGATAATTCCTGAGGAATCATGCTCTGAATGATAATTTTTTAATGAAATTATTAAATATCCTAAACGAATTTATTTTATGTGCTATTAGGAAGATATGGATCAAATACTATTTTTATTAATATTTTTGTTGTGTTCTATTAATATATTTTTTCGAATTCATGTGAATATATTTAAATTTTTACGGAAATAGAGAGAAAATAACTGTCGGTTGTACCCTAAGTGGAGGAGCTGAGCTCTTGTTGTCCTGCTGACGTCATCACGAAGAGGGGTGCAGTTCTTAAGGCAGGGAATATAGGGCGTTAAACAAAAACATAAAAAATAAAAAAAAAAAATAAAACAAAAAGTTGATTTATCAGTAGAAATGAAAAATCTACGAAATATTTGCGACTTTAACATTTTAAAAAAAAATGTTATTTTTTTTAGATTGGGCTGGGTATTCTTGATTACCGGGATGCACCAATATGTACTAAGTATCAGACTATATTAAATAATGTAATTATAACCTTATTGCAATTAATAACTAGAATCTTGGGAGGGCAAGGCTATTTTTATTATTTTTTCTATGTTCGGAACGCGAGGGGTAAACAAGTCAATCATTAAATGTGTACTTCAGTAGTCGGTGTAAATTTTCTTACATCTTTTTAACAAGTTCCAAATAATATGTTTATTCCTTTTGTATGGTATTAAAAATTGAAAAGCCAAAATTAGGAACGCTTTCCTACCGCAAATCTGGTATCGGATGGGAAGACGCCAGTTATTAAAGAAAAGAATACTTACCATAAAAATTATTGCGAATAAAGTTAGTTTAGTAATAAAATTAAAGTTAGTCATAGACTAATTTTAATGTTTTTAATAGATCTTTTATTAAGTGTCATTTGATACGCTAAGTTGACCCAGTGTAATATAAGAAATAAAAGAATTACGAGAGATGGTGAATAAATCTGAAGTACATCGATGCTTATGGGCTATTTTTCGCCCGCGGGGCCCCTCCCCTTCAACATTCTAATTAAATATATATTGGATTTGAGATTATACGAATTGATTTGAAAGACAATGATCCATCTTATTATTATACCAAAATAAAAATTGTCATTATTATTTGTGAAACAAAATATTAAAAAGATATTAATAAAGAAAATTAACATCAACTATTTCATAAATCCATTTTTTAAGTTATTGTACCCGGGGTGAGGGATTTAATTCTTATGTTTAATTATTAATGAAACTATTCAATTCTAGCATAATATATATATATTATAATTTATACTATTATATATATATATATTATAATTCTATATATATTTATATATATATTATATTTAATATATTTTATAATTTATATATAATATTTAATTAATTAGATATATAGTATATATATATATATTCTTCGGGATCGAATATAATAATGGTAGTGAAATGGTTTATTCTTTAAGGATAGAAAATCCTTACCATTTCAGAATTCAAAAAATAATTAGAAATAATTTTTTTATGTAGTGTAAGTAAAGGTTGCTTATCTCTATATCTGTTTGTTTTTAATCTTTATTTTATAAGCTTGCATTCCACCCAGTGTTCCATATGAATGAGACTTTTACCTCCTTACAGAACAATGAGTTTCGTTACAAATGTGCTCATAAGCCACAAACCGATTTATATAGTATATAATATATATATATATTAATATATAATATAATATTTATAATATAGTTTATATATATATATATTATTATATTTATACATATATATTATTTATATGTATTATATATATTATATATACTTATATTATATATATAATATATATAATATATATATTTAGTATATTATTTTATATGAATTTATAATTAATATATATATATAGTATATAATAGCTTAATTATATTTATATAGATAATATATTATATATTATTTATTTATAATTACTATTTATAATTATATATAATATATATATATCATATACTATAATATAATATTATTATATATATATTATATATAATATTATATATTATAAATATATGTTTAAAATATAATATAATATATATAATATATATAATATATATATTATAATATTTAAATATAGATTTATTTATATATATTCATTATATATATATATGTATATTTATATTATATATATAGATTTAATTAATATATATATATTTATTTATTCGTTATATAACTAGTAGAAATTGGATAGTATATATATCTATAGTGGACCTCGAACTCCGAAAACCATACTGATGATCGG
>JABUQX010041032.1:15000-29322 GCA_015478945.1 Trachelipus rathkii | reverse complement strand
TTATTTATTTTATTATTTTTATTTTTGCTATGCTTAATATACTTATTGTCAATCGGATGATAATCATTCCTCACATCTGAGCGACAGCTTTTGTTTCCTTCATCAAATTAGAAGAACTTTGATAAACATCAGTGAGAAATCCTTGACATCAGGTTGTAAAACGCAGCTCAGAACACAATGTTTTATTTCTTGCTTAGTAGGAACTGAACTGGTTCTAAAATATAAAAATATAACAAACTATAAATATGGCAAAGTACAAATAATACTAAAAAAAAAAAACATAATTATACATAATTATCATTGAAAAATAGTTATTCCTGTTAATAAAAAATTGTTATTATTTTGGACTTTTTATTTATTTTGTCCTTATTAGCTTTTGTTTGAAAACTCATAGATGTTAATATATTTATATTAATATTATACCACATTCACAACAACTATATTAATACCTAAAAACTATTACCTTCTAATTACTGATGTATTTTGATTTCAGAATGGCTGAGATTAGGGTGGTTGGCTATATTACTCAATTTGTGGGGCTGCTGATCAATAAAGTTGCTTGAAGATGGCTCTATTAGCTGAAAATTCTTTTTGTTTCTTCTTGGTTGAATTTTAGCTTTGCATAGAGTTTCTTGTTGTCCTCAGGTTTCCTTCTATAGCTACTTTTATTAATATATTTGTTGGATTATATGAATTTAGTCAATTTCTCTTAATTCCACCTTCAATAGTTTCTTCTTGTGAAATTAATAATAAGTCCTTGAACTGAATAGATGTTATTGGCGTTTCTTCCTTTTGACTTCCTTTATGTTTCTTTATCCAGTCTAATTTTCCAGGGTGGTTTTATTTCTCTTTGTTTATTTTAGCAAAGTTGACAGTTTTGTTGTTTCAACAGCCTGTTGAATTTCTGCAATGGCTTATATTACTTGCAGCATCTTCTAATTATCAGGTTTTTCTTATGTATTGGGCTTTCTTTTTTAGCTTTTATTCTAATTGCAAGCCCTTATCTTGCCCCCCTTGTATTCTGCATTTGTCATCAATTTTTCTGTGTTGCAATCAATTTTTGCTTTTCTACCTTTCTAATATTTTTGGTCATTTTTGTAACCATAGTTGATGCTCACATAGTACACATTAGTAATGAATTTTCTGTATTCCTTATATTAATTTTTTTTTGTTTCCTTTTTTCTTATATTTTAATAGTAATAATAATAATAATAATAATAATAATAATAATAATAATAATAATAATAATAATAATAATAATAATAATAATAATAACAATAACAACCCAACATCTTTGACGAATTCCCAAAGAAAAAACCACATGGTGTGATGTTGGGAGGGAGATCTGGGCGGCCAAGGAATTGAACCTCAACGGTCGATCCTCTTCTTTTGGAATTTTTGTTTAGGGACCTGAGGACGGTTTTGTCCCATCTTCTTGAAACATTATGCCCCCCGGGGAATGTAGTTCATCCAGTTGCGGATAAGCAAAGAGCTCCAACATATCAAGGTACCCTTCGGAGGTCACTGATGGTTCATGGAAAAAGAATGGTCCAACCACCCTATCATGAAATAGAACATACCACACATTAACTTTATTACACTCTCTAATGTGCTTTTCTGTGATATAATAATTTTCTGACCCCTAAATGGGTACATTATGTTTGTTTGTTTGCTTGCTTGCTTGTTTGTGTGGTTGGTTGTTTGTTAAAATGGAATGTTGCCTCATGATAAAACATGATAAAAACATTTTTTATTTTAAAAACTCGAAAGCCTAATATAAGATTTAGTAAAAGCAGAATGGTATTTATGGAAGTTTAAATGGCATCACAGCACAGATCGCCCAAAAACAGCAATAGACGGACTAGTTTCTTGTTCGCAGTCACAATTTCCAAATATTTACATCTTGTTGCAAATACTGGTAATTTTACCCGTGTCAACTGCTTCAGTAGAAAGAAGCTTTTCAACATTAAGACTTCTGAAAAGCTACTTGTGAAATACTGTTGGAGATGAAAGACTTACTGGACTTGCCCCCTCCCTACATACATCGAAATATTGACATAAAAACCAAGATGTAATCTCGGATTTTGCTCACTCTCATGCCCGGCGATTAAAGTTAACAATTTAGGTAAGATGATTTTAGTAATTTATATAAATAACTCCCATTTTTCTTAGAAATTTAATATTTGGTCCTTCCACTCTATATATATGAAATGTATATATATATATAGCAAGTATAGTATATATATATATATATATACTATATATATATATATATATATATATATATATATATATATGTTAAGCAGTTGAGTTATATATATATATATATATATATATATATATATATATAAGATACGATTTTTGGCTGGCGCCCAGAAAAAAATTTCTGATGCGCCACTATATACATATATATAGCAGAGTAGTTAAGCGCTGCAAAGATATGTAAAGTATATATATATATGAGAAAGATAAACGGTTTCTAGATAGCAGGACATATGGACCTCTATATATATAGTTATGGTTATATATATATATATATATATATATATATATATATATATATATATATATATATATATATATATATATATATATTTATACATATTTATATAGTTAGTTTTATATCTATATATAGTTATATATATAGTTATACATATATATACAAGCATATATATATTTATATATATATATATATATATATATATATATATATGTTGCTGAGTATGGATATAGCAGTTATATATTAGTTATATATATATATATATATATATATATATATCTTTATTTATTAAGAATATATAAATAAATGTATTATATATATATATATATATATATATATATATATATATAAAATATTTTATAAAATATATTTGTATATATGTAAATATATAAAAATTCATGTACTTTAGTATTACTCATCTAACAAATACCATTTATTTAGGCTAACAACCAGGGCTGCGGAGTCGGAGTCGTGGAGTCGTGCAATTTTCCAGGAGTCGGAGTCGGAGTCGGAGTCGAAAATTCTGTGCAAGTGGAGTCGGAGTCGGAGTCGAAAATTCGGTGGGGGTGGATATCTTGAAGAAAAAAAAATTCTTATAAGCAGTATTATTATTATTATTATTATTATTATTATTATTATTATTATTATTATTATTATTATTATTATTATTATTATTATTATTATTATTATTATTATTATTTTTATTGGTATTATTATTATTATTATTATTATTATTATTATTATTATTATTATTATTATTATTATTATTATTATTATTATTATTAGTTATTATTATCATTATCATTATCATTATATTATCAATTATCATTTATCATTATTATTATTATTATTATTATTATTATTATTATTATTATTATTATTATTATTATTATTATTATTATTATTATTATTATTATTATTATTATTATTGAAACTGAAAGTATTAAACTGTTAATTTTAAAATGGCTGTTTTATAATAAAAATGAAAATAATTTGCATTATAATTGGTTATACATTTGTTTCCGAAACTGAAATATATTTGTTTGTCATGTATTGCGCTGCGCCTGCATCTTAATGTCTTTACTATAGATGAGCGGGATGGTGATTTGACCATCCGCGGATGCGGATAGTAAAATCATATCCGCGGATGCAGATAGTAAAAATCACTATCCGCGGAATTGAGGATGAGGATTTTAGAGTCTTAGCCACAAGTACTTCATATATATATATATAAGGCAGTATATATATATATATATATATATATATATATATATATATATATATATATATATATATATATATATATATATATATATAAAGAAGGTTGGAAGTTTCGTAGCTGTCAGGACAAGTGAAGATTTTCTTCGCATGGTTATAGGGCGACAGAGCTAGCAACCTGGTCCTTTCCTTTTGCTTGTATTACTCTTGGACCAGTGTTAGAATCTTATGCGCCTAGAAGCAAGATCCTCTAGAGACCTCTGGGTGAACGAGTTTTGAAGCCTAATGAAAGAAGTTGCTAGTTCTACTGAAAGGGCGAAAATTCTACCTGAGAGTATTAACCAGAGGACTGGCATCGGAAACAATTGCGAAAAGAAGATGTTGGACCAACTGACAGGGCGAAAGCCCTTCCTGGGAGTTGTTATATATATATATAGGTAGCAGGCAGGCTGTGAGATTTTATATATATATATATATATATATATATATATATATATATATATATATATATATATATATATATATATATATATATATATATATATATACTGTATAGTTAAATATATTATTATAGATTCTCTAGATCAAGATATATATATATAGTTATATAGTTATATAGTTATAAGAGAGTACAGTATATATATAAGGGATATATATATATATATATATTATGTTGGTTATATATATATATATATATATATATATATATATATATATATATATATATGTAGGGGTGTTTGCATTTCACTCCTGGCAATAAGATGCCAAAGATTCAATTTTTCAGCTGATCCATAATTAGATTTCAATAGAGTAGACAAATTAACTTACAGTGTCTAAAAAGTTTTGTGGGTCGGATCAGTTGAACTATTTATTTCTTTATTATGCATGTGCCAACTTTGTCCCTTAACAAATTAATTACTTAACTTAAATGCTTTTCAGTTAATTGAGAAACAATTGTTTTCTTTTTTGTTAAAATAATTTCATTATTCATAATAAGCCTTTAGATTGCGCGAATTGCGTACAAGACCCATAATTGGATACTTACCAAGGTTAGTTCTTACGTTTTTATAAAATAAGCATTCACATTGATTTGAGCATATGTAAACGTAATTTAATTATAAACGTTAGCAAAGATAAAATTATAAACTTATCGTATTCCTTTAATAAACGTTACAGTTCATTCAATTCAATTTTCAATCAACGCTGTTCTCCGTCGTCGACGAAATATTAACATAAACCCCTATCTTCGCAGGGGTAAGTATGTTAATAAAAATGATTAATCATAACTTTAAAATTCATTAAATCTTCATAACATAAATTAAATTAATTCCCGTTATTATATTCTAGGTTTTAATGTTTGGTCAAACATCAGTTTTTAAGCTTCGGTTTCAATCTTCAGTTTCAGACTTTGGTCTGAGTTTTCGAACTTCAATTTAAACTTCGGTCTGAAGTTTCATTTTTGGAAAACGTTTTATCTTGGGTCACGTTTCAACCTTCAGTTTCAGACTTCGGTCTGACGTTTTGTTCTGGATTACATTCAAACTTTTTAAAAATTAACCGTGTAGTTTTCTAATTATATAATTATAATATAGCGGAACCTAAAAATTGTTCGTTATATTGCTCTTGAATCATTTATTTAAGTCTTTTCATTGTTCACAATTCTAAGCCCTGAAACAAAACTTAGTTTCATCATTTATTTCATACCATATTTTAGTGTCTTGAAAATTGACAATATTCGTCGTTCGGTTTGTTTTTTCCTCAAGTTGCCCTTTAATAATTGTTAAAGGTCATAACTAAAATTTATCTAACTGTTTATGTTACCTCTCAATCTCATCTCTGAAAGCGCAACATTGACAGCTAAGCAGAGTCCAGTGATGTATCCTTGGACTTGTTAGAAGAAAAGCTGTTGGAGCCGGTGAAACTACAGCCTAATCTCTCGCGTAGGGCTGTCACAGTCACCAAGGCTTCAACCCTCTCAGGTAAATTGAGTGTTTCATCAATTGTAAACTTTGATAGGATAATTCCCTTAACTTTAGATATTCTACGAAAAATTGATTTGAAATTCCCAAAAGTACGGTGTGTAAAATTAACTTTTTACACTCCGTTACATAAATACAAATTGAATTGGTGCCCGAACAGGGACTTTGTTTCTCTTGTCGGGTTGCGCTTAATTCACATCTTGTGACTTGTTCACACTTGCATTCATCGCGATTCTCGGTTTTCCTTGTTCTTTCATTATGCTGAAAGACTTAATTCAGGAAAAGGATTTATTTCAATCTCAGTCTCAATATAGAGAACATGGAAGGCATGAAAATCACCATCCTTCTCTGTTCAATAATCCTCATACTTTCGGTTCGGTTCCTCCTGGTTTTTCGCCGTTACCTCCTCGACTTATCCGTAATACGAACATGTATTCGGATGATTATAATTCAGATAGGATCGATAATGATTATTATAAAACGACTCTTTTACAAGAAAGTCCATTGCGTAATTCTCAGACTTTTTATTCGCAAAGCTCTGGATCATACGGTGACAAATGCTCAAACAGCGAAAGCATGTATTCGTATATTCCGATCCCTAAGCGCGCGCGCGGAAATTTCTTCACTTATCCTCGTAATTATTCCCATAATTATGCCCGTGTGAATTCTCATAATAATTACCCGCGCGGTGACTTTTATGGTTCTCAAAATAGACCACCCCCGTATTTTAGATCCCAGACTCAACGACCGTTTGACAGATCAGACTTACCAGATGACCACATAACACTACAGTTAGACATGTTAAGAGAGAATATTAATCTCTTAACTCAACTCCTTCAAAACACCACTAAAATGGTGAATATTCTCCAACAAAGAGAAGATTCTTGGAGGATAATTCAATCCCGTAGTTTCCGACCTTCACCTCGTCATTTTCAATCTCGCAGTCCTCCTAAGAAAACCACTGGTTCTCGTTATTATAGAGATACCCAATTTAGTCCACATTCCTCTGAAACTTCCATAACCTCTTCTCGCATTGTCGATCATTCTCATAATACTTCTCGCACACATACAGATCTTGTGTGGTGTGACTATTGTGGTATTCAAGGCCATCAAATGCGAGAATGTTACAAGTACCTCGGTCTTTGCAGTTACTGCAAACAGAAAGGACATGTAAAGGCCGAATGTCAAGTACGGAGGACTCCTCTTTCTTCGCCCTCCACTCCTAGAACGCGTATTTGTCCCTTTTGTAAAGGTCCTCATCCGGGAATAAAATGTCCCCAAAGGTCACCTCCTAGACAAACGACCGTTGATCCCATACTCACGACTGAAAGTTCCCCTCGCGAGCTCATAAAGGAAGCAGTGGAAAAGATTGATACACAGCCTTCCACTCCCGTGACTGACGTATCTTACGAATCACAACCTCAGACATCACAACTTGATGACAAACCCTTAATCTCCACAGAAAAATCATTCTGAAGAGATTATTCCAGTAATTAATTCCATTACAGTTTTCTCGGACATACAAACCACTGACACTGACACTGACACTGACACTGACACTGACATGGACAAAACTCAACTTACTGAAGTATCCTTAACCACTGTTCCCACTGTGACACAGCCTCCCGTTTCCCCTATTAAGGAGAATAATACCAAAGTTTTTACCAAAGAACAACCCCTTTGCGTCCTCTGTTTCTTTTCTCCAAATAACCCAGTTTCACTAAATGGGCGATTGACAGTAGTGCTGAGTGAGTCTCATCAGCACTGCTGTATTAAATAATCAATTGAAACATGTACGCTTGTTTCTTCGTCTGCAAATCCCCAAGCAAACCATAAGTAGGTGGGTCCGTGATCTTAATGTCCCCATAAATTCTTACATAAACACACCTATATATTTCCAAGATACTGACTATCGTACCCAGCCAGTTATCTTTTTAGTCATCCCGGCAGAACTGATGCCTTTTCCGGTTATATTAGGGGCTATTGCATTAAGAGAAAACTCCTTAATAACCGACTTCACTGACCGATGTTTACTCCAGTATAATGATAATAAACTTCATTGCATAAGTAAGTCAATTTAGGCAATAGTATATAATAAAAGATTCTGATCTATTCATCGTTTACTGGTTAAAGAAAATTCT
Source organism: Trachelipus rathkii (assembly GCA_015478945.1). Classification (NCBI taxonomy): domain Eukaryota; kingdom Metazoa; phylum Arthropoda; class Malacostraca; order Isopoda; family Trachelipodidae; genus Trachelipus; species Trachelipus rathkii. The sequence goes on along the minus strand of JABUQX010041032.1, from coordinate 21,484 downwards.
CCTTGACATCTTTCTCAATTCTTTGTTAACGCGATCGATCGATTTTGCACGCGATTTCATTGATTTTAATAATTTCAATCGTATTTTATTAAAGTTACTTTCGTTAAATCTCGATAATTCTTACATTAATTTTAATAATTTCATTCGTATTTTATTAAAATTATTTTCGGTAAATTTCGGTCATTTCTTCAGTACTTCATTAATTTTAATAATCTCAACAGTATTTTATTAAAATTATCTGGAAAAATCTTAAAATCACTTCTCACAAATTTACTAAAAAAATTTATTGCAAAAATCCTAACCTTTTAACCTCATAACTCTTATTTTAAAACTAAAAGGTTTACTATGTTCTTAGGAATTTATGGATTATAATTTATATAATGAATACTTTATATAAACTTATAGTAAGGAATTTATGTATTACGATAGCCACCAATGGGCCTATCCAGACTGTCAACAAAGCTAATTCAAATTCCAGCCATAAAATCACAGCATGATAACAGCCAACGAAAAAATTATAGCCTATGTAATTTACCTCAAAACTGAGATTATTTAACTCTTTAATTATCTCATTTTATATCATTATGTAACCATTTTTATATTATTTATTCCTTATTCTTTTATTTTGAAAAATTATCATTGCCATATATTAATCTTATTTATTTATTCCATCCTCAGTCTGTCCTGAAAAGGTCTTCTGTCTTATCCTATGTCAACTCGGTTCCTGTTGAGATATTTTGTGTGTATTGTTAAAAATACCAAAGTTATGGATTGTAAGTGTTGGTTACCATTCTGCAACCAACGAAAGATATTATCTCAGGAAAACTACAGTATACCACAGGAAAGGTGCAAATGAAAATTCTGCCTTTGTTCATACTGCAGGCCTATATTCTTAATTTTCTAGAATACATTGTCCAAGGTCTGATGAAAATTTCAGTCTTGGATATACGTCTTAATCTTCCTAAAATTATCGCGGTTACTAAACTCATACGTTTAATTAATTCATTGATTCATACCACTCGTTCTTTTAGCCTTCCCTATTTTTTTTTGTTGAAGTAATAACTTAAACTTTAAAATGGGGGGAGCTTAATCTTGGCCGGGAGGAATGTAGGGGTGCTTGCATTCACTCCTGGCAATAAGATGCCAAAGATTCAATTTTTCAACTGATCCATAATTAGATTTCAATAGAGTAGACAAATTAACTTACAGTGTCTAAAAAGTTTTGTGGGTCGGATCAGTTGAACTATTTATTTCTTTATTATGCATGTGCCAACTTTGTCCCTTAACAAATTAATTACTTACTTTAAATGTTTTTCAGTTTAATTGAGGAACAATTGTTTTCTTAAATTTATTTTTGTTAAAATAATTCCATTATTCATAATAAGCCTTTAGATTGCGCGAATTGCGTACAAGACCCATAATTGGATACTTACCAAGGTTAGTTCTTACGTTCTTATAAAATAAGCATTCACATTGATTTGAGCATATGTAAACGTGATTTAATTATAAAGTTAGCTTAAAGATAAAATCTAAAATTATCGTATTACTTTATAAACGTTCCAGTTCATTCAATTCTCTATCATATCAAAACGCTGTCTCCGTCATCGACGAAATATTAACATAAACCCCTATCTTCGCAGGGGTAAGTATGTTAATAAAAATGATTAATCATAACTTTAAAATTCATTAAATCTTCATAACATAAATTAAATTAATTCCCGTTATTATTTTCTAGGTTTTAATTTTTGGTCAGATTTCAGTTCGAAACCTTCAGTTTAATCTTCAGTTTCAGACTTCGGTCTGAGTTTCGAACTTCAATTTAAACTTCGGTCTGAAGTTTCATTTTTGGAAAACGTTTTATCTTGGGTCACGTTTCAACCTTCAGTTTCAGACTTCGGTCTGACGTTTTGTTCTGGATTACATTCAAACTTTGGTTTAAAAATTAATCTTGTAGTTTTCTAATTACAATATAGCTGAACCTAAAAATTGTTCGTTATATTGCTCTTAAATCATTTATTTAAGTTCTTTTCATTGTTCATAATTCTAAGTACTGAAACAAAACTTAGTTTCATCATTTATTTAATACCATATTTTAGTGTCTTGAAAATTGACAATATTCGTCGTTCGGTTTGTTTTTTCCTCAAGTTGCCCTTTAATAATTGTTAAAGGTCATAACTAAAATTTATCTAACTGTTTATGTTACCTCTCAATCTCATCTCTGAAAGCGCAACATTGACAGCTAAGCAGAGTCCAGTGATGTATCCTTGGACTTGTTAGAAGAAAAATCGTTGGAGTCTGTGAAAGATACAGCCTGGCTCAGTAATCTCTTGCGTAGGGCTGTCACAGTCACCAAGGCTTCAACCCTCTCAGGTAAATTGAGTGTTTCATCAATTGTAAACTTTGGATAGATACCCCTTAATTTCTTAGATATCTTACGAAAATTTCTATCTGAAATTTTAAAAGTACTGCGTAAAATTGAATTTCTTTTACACTGTCAGTTGATATATATTTATATATATATATATATTATATATATATAGATATATATATATATATAGTAGCAGCATAGTTATATATATATATAATATATATATATATATATATATATATGTTGGATATAGCGTACTGAAGGGATATATATATATATATATATATCTATATATTATATATATACATATATATTATTAAAAGAGCAGCAAAAAAAAAAAGTATATATATTATATATATATATGTATATATATTATGTTATATATATATATGCTATATATATATCTTTATATTTATATATATAGAAAGAGTATATATATGTTGTTGGTTATAGCATATAAGTTATAAGGTTATATATACATATATGGTTACATATATATAAGTATATATATATCATATACAAGGAGTATAGTAATATAGTTATATATATACAGTATATATATATATATTGGTTATTAAGTTAAATATATATATTATATGATATATATATAATATATAGTTATAGAGTAAAGTATATATATATATGATATATATATTTATATATATATATATATATATTATTATTGCTGGCTATATATATATACATATATAGTTATATATAATATATATATATATATACCCTGTGCTACTTCAGATTGGCAGAGATATGGGATCCAACCCTTGCACCCCCGCTTCAGCCTCAACTCCATTTGAAAAAGGTTATATGTAGAATAATACTTGAAATTAATAATTTTTAAATATGCTTTAAAAACTAAAGCTTCTGAGCCCTTTAAAGGAGAGTTTGCTTCTCCCTTCGTAAATAGATCTTGCATCGTTGAAAGATGCCTGTCACACTTATTGAAGGGCATCATGGCTCCCTGCCGAGTTCTGCAAGATGTGAAAAACTTCTTAACTATCAATGCCATCAAACCACGGATCTTTATCCGATTCCAAGAGTTTTCGCTTTTGATAATCTTTGATCAATGACAGTGTTCTTTGACACCTTTGAACTAGACTCTTCATCGCTGCTAGAAGACAAAAGAACGTTCATGGATTCAGTAATAGTTTCGCTAACAGATAGTAAGTGTGTGTCTGTTTCCTGCAATCTTTTCCTTTTTATTGGCTGGCGAAATTTCTGCTTTTAGAAGCATTTCATCACATAGGCATACTAAATAAATATTAACCCTTTGCGAAACAATGGTTCAAGAAATTCTGGCTTTGTATCTAGGATCCAGAAAGTTACTATTGCAGATGCGTAATCGTTTTTCAGATTTTGAAATCTATTATATATCTCCTGCATAAGTGTTTCTGTCACGTTTGAAAGTCCCTTACTTTAATAGCAGCATGTAGCACAGCTTTCATCGTTGCATTTAGAGGAATCTCGTCTGGCAAACAAGAATTTTCTGAGATAATAGTCTTAGTTACCTTTTCAAACGGGTTTAAGAAGAGTAATACAATTACCTAAAATCGTATTATCATCACCTCTCAAGCCTTTCACCTTTGTGTTTGTTCGAAGCATAAGGGGAGACAGCTTCATTTATTTCTCCCATCCTCTCAAGCATGTACCAACTACTATTCCAACTAGTCTGAACATCTTGCGTCACAGAAAGTTGAGGAACATTTAGCCTCATAATTCATAAAAAATGAATACTATCCGCCATCCGCAAAAAAATTCATGCGGATGCGGGTAGAGAAAATTATGCGGATGCGGATATCTGCCACACCTCTCTACTCTTTACGGTATTTTACCGTATAGTATTTGGAGATTAGATTCTTTGGAAAAGTGGTATATTTTTATTAAAAACTCAGCTGAAAAAAAGAAGAAAAACAAAAATTTTTTTTATTGTAACTGTAAGCACTAAGCTGAGTCAGAGTCAAATTTTGAATTTGACTGCTGGAGTCGGAGCCGGAGTCGAAAATTTTTGCTTAAGGAGTCGAAGCCGGAGTCGGAGTCGAAAATTTTTGTTTGCGGAGTCGGAGTCGAGTCGGAGTCGAAAAATCCAATTTGAATTTAAGGAGTCGGAGTCGGAGTCGGAGTCGAGTCGAAAATTTATTTTACGACTCCGCAAAGCCCTGTTCATAACTTCCTATTCGAGGTACCGTTTAAGATTATTGGTGAAGCAAAAGTTTCAAATTTAATCATAAAATTTATTTGTAATAATTATTTTTAAGCTCTTAAATTTCCAATGAAACATTACAAACCATATTAGCATATTATGGTTATTGGCGTTGTTGTTGGTTATGGTTATTATTAGCAGTTAGTTAGCATATATATATATTGGTTATATATATATACATTATATATATATATATATACATATGGTTGTTATTGCTGTTGGTTATATATATTATATTGGTTATTATTATTATATGTTGCTATATTATAATATGGGTTATTATTATATATATACATATTATATATATTATATATATACAAGATACTATATTATTATTATTATTTATTTCTATATATATATATATATATACATATTATATATATATATATATATATATATATATATATATATATATATATATATATATATATATATATATATATATATATATATATATATACAAGGTTAGGTTGGTTAAGTTGTTGCTGGCTATGGTTATATATACATTATATATATATATATATATATATATATATATATATATATATATTGATTATTTAAATAAGTTTATTTTTATCAAAGTGAGACCTTCTTTACTTACAACTGAATTAGAGAAAATGGGTTCTTGAAGGACCGCCCAAAATTTTTGGATATATTTCATATTTTGTAACATTTAAAATATAGTTAAAATTTATAATTGATGCTAAGCAAAACTTTTATGGTATATGATTATATAACTTTTATTTCATAATGTTTCTTTTTATATATACTATTATTGTATTGTTTTAGAGAATAATTTTAAAAATGCTTATAAAAATAAGTAAGATAACCTGTAGACATTTAGACAAAACATCAGAGAAAACCATTGGCAGGGAGAACATTTTCTCTCAAATTATTTTATAATTTAAAAGCGTATATTGTATGTAAAATATTTTTTATGGCAATATGCTATTAAAATATCAGAATTATATTTAAATATTGGCTTTTACATCATTTTGTGAAATATTTTCTTATTTAAATGCTTGTATTTTCCTGCAGGTCAACAAGACTTTTCGGTCTAATAGAAAATTGATATTCAATTTAAAAGAAACTGGAGTTGATTGCAAGTCAGCGAATGGTTTGTTTATAGAAGAACATTGGGCTTATCTAATCATTTTATCAAATGACCAACAACCCTTTTATTCTCCAAGAGATAGCTATTAAAGGTTTGAGGTTTGACTAGCCCCAAATAACCCCAGGAAGGTGAAAGTAGACGATTTCCCATGGAGAGAAAGCTGCAATGAGGCAGTACCGTGGCTATTTAGGTCTTACAACGTAAAATGGAAGTCATTACGTAAGATACCATAAGAACTTCAATAACAACTAGTTGAGTGGAGGAGCAAGAAGAAAATTAAATAACTCCCAACACTCCTGCTACTTTAGTATATATATTATATAATATAATATATATATATAATATATTATATAGATATATATATATATATATATATATATATATAATATATATATATATATATATAGTATTATATATATATTATTTATATATATATATATTATATATATATATATATATAATATATATATATATATATATATATATATATATATATATATATATAATATATATAATATTTAATATATATATATATTATATATTATATATATATATATATATAATATATACTTATATATATATATATATATATATATATATATTATAATATATATATATATATTTATATATATATATAAATATATATAATATATATATATATATATTATATATAACGAAAGAGTTCTACATTTAATTTTAGATGTGTCAGAATGTTTATGTTTTTTATTTTGCATCAACTCCTGCGATTTCTGGCTATGCAAATCCGTATCTCTTATGAAAATGTTGA
>JABUQX010041032.1:2500-5000 GCA_015478945.1 Trachelipus rathkii | reverse complement strand
TTATATATATATATATATATTATATATATATATATATATATATATATATATATATAGTATATATATATATATAATATACTCTACCACAGGGATCATGATCCTGTGCCGGTCCCAAGTCCGGATAAAAGAGGAGGGTTGCTGCGACAGGCCTAGCAAGCCGGCAGCATAAAACACTTTGAGCTCGTGAAACCTTTGTTGTGCCTCGGAATAACGGACAGACTTCTCGGTACCCGACTCGGCGAGTTCAAGGACTACGGAAAAAGGACTATAGGAGGAGGCTGTAGAGTGTAAACGCGAGCACCTTCTCTGGAAAAGAGGAGGAGGCTGTAGAGCTGATGATGGAGAGAGGTCTGGATATCTTGGGCGTGTGCGAGGTGAGGTATAAAGGAGAGGGAGTGAAGAAATTACACAATGATTATGTCATGGTGTATAAGGGTAGAGAGGAAGAGAGAAGACACGGTGTAGCGATTGTTATGACACCAGAAACATATAAAAGTGTAATAGAAACGGTATTAGTGAACGAAAGAATTATGGCTGTGACGTTGAAGAGTGGAGAGTCAAAATTGAGTATTATACAGGTCTATGCGCCACATCAGGGAAGACCTGCGGATGAGAAGATAGAGTTTATGGAGACCCTGCAGGGTGTATATGATGGAAGAAGAGGAGGACACATAATAATTATGGGAGATATGAATGCACATGTGGGATTGAGGAGAGAAGGAGAGGAAGCAGCTGTGGGGGCGTTCGGAGTTGGAACAAGAAATATAGAGGGGGAAAGACTAGTTGACTTTGCTATAAGAAATGGTGCAGCGATCATGAGCACCTTTTTTAAACATGGAGAGAGTAAAAAATGGACATGGTACCGCTGGAATTCAGAAAACCAGGAATATACGGAAAAATCTATGATAGACCTAATGATATGTAATGATAAGAGGGTGTTTATGGATGTCAAAAGCATACCATCAGTGTCTCTGGATTCGGACCACAGACTTGTGGTGGGGAAGATAAGATGGAGACAAAGGAAGAAGCCGAAGAAAGTAACCAGAGAACGATATTGTTTTGAAAAATTAAAAGATGAAAACACAAGAGAAGATTTCAACAACAAACTAGTTAGAAAATATGAAATCTCAGGAACTGTGGAACGAGTAGAGGAAGGTTGGAAAGATTTCAGAGAAGGTGTGGAGCAGGTTGCACGAGAAGTGATTGGAACAAAAAAGATAAGTAGTGGGAAAAGGAAAAAGACGGTTTGGTGGAATGAGGAAGTCAAAAACGTAGTAAAAGAAAAAAACAAGAAATACCGTTTATGGATGAAGACAAGGACAGAGGAAAATAGACAAGCTTATGTTCTGGCGAGAAATCATGCAGAAATAGTAAAAAGACGAAACATCGATTTATCATGGGAAAGAATAGGAGGAGAATTGGAGGAAGACATGAGGAGCACTAGGAAGTTGATATATGGAATGGCTAAGAGATTAAGAACAAAAGATGAACCTAACACGAATGTGATATTCAACAAAGATAGAGAACCAATAGTGGATAGTGAAAAGGTCGAGGAGATATGGACAGAATATTTTGATGAATTATTAAATGTGGTGGACAACGAGGAATATATGGAAGAGGATAACCCACAAATGGAAGACCGAGAACAGGATGACTTGGAACCGATACATGGCGAGGAAGTGAGACAAGCTATAAGAGCCTTAAAGAATGGAAAGAGCCCAGGAGTCGATGGACTAAATAATGAATTATTCAAAACAGGAGAAGGTATGGTGGCATGGATGACAGAACTTATAAATTGTATATGGAGAGAGGAGAACATACCGTCAGATTGGAGAAAAGCTGTGATATGTCCAATACATAAAAAAGGAGATAGAAGAGAATGCCAGAATTACAGAGGAATAGTGTTGCTGTTGAGTGCATATAAAATATACGAGAGGATAATAGAGAAAAGACTTCGGAGAGAATTAGAGGGAAAGATTGGAGAGTGGCAACACGGATTCAGGCCAAATAGAAGTGTAATTGACTTGATATTCTCTTTAAAAATGATAGTGGAGAAGAGCATAGAATGGAATAAGGTAGCATATATCGCATTTATAGATCTAGAGAAAGCTTTTGATAGAATACAAAGAGAGAGATTGTGGATGGTGATGGAAGACCCTGCATATGGAATAAATAAGAAGCTGATAAGGATAATAAGGAATATGTATGAAAACCCCATAAACACGGTTAGAACGGAGATGGGAAAGGAGAAATGGTTTGAAACGAAGACTGGAGTAAGGCAGGGCAGTGTGCTGTCCCCTTTACTTTTTGCATTATATCTGGACAACTGCTTGAAGAGGATATGTGTAAGAGAGGATAGGGAATACACCTTTGTATACGCTGACGACGCGGCTGTGGTGACAAAGGAACAACACGAACTACAAGCTGCTGTGAATTCTTGGAATGAAGTTATGATGGAGTGGGGAATGAAAATAAACAGGGAGAAGACGGAAATAATGAC
>JABUQX010041030.1:0-12500 GCA_015478945.1 Trachelipus rathkii | reverse complement strand
AGTTTTCTTTTATCTATCTTTTAGTTTTCGAGATATCATGTGGGTAACTTCTTTAGTTTCAAATCTTACATAATAATAATAATAATAATAATAATTAATAATAATCAATAATAATAATAATAATTTGGTTTATATTAATATTATTAATAGTTTAAATAATAATATTTGTAATAATACTTATTGGCAATAATAATAGATTTAATATTAATTAAATAAATAAAATTAGTTATCTGAAAACATTTAACAGCAGCAATAATTCTTACGTCACTAGAAATTAATTAAATAACATTGGTAATCTTAAAATATTGAATGATAAGCTATGTATAGAGTGAGGCTTTTCCTTATTTTATAATCTTTTATAAAAGGAACATATTTTTAAAATAATTTTCATTCAGTATATTTTTATATAAATATTTTGGAACAATTTATACATCCTAGCAACATTTTAGTACGTTTTACGTTCAAGTACTCCCTTTTATTGCTCAAGCTTATCTAAGAAATTGCCTGAGTATATATATATATATATATATATATAAGTATAAGAGTATTGTTTATTGGAAACATCTTTTATCTATATAATAAGTATATATATATATATATATATATATATATATATATATATATATATATATATATATATATATATATATATATATATATATATATATATATATATTGAAAGAGTTCGTTCTCTCTCGTTAACTGCTATCGTAATAAAGGATCAACAGAGAGATGAAAACCACATTACATAATACCCTCAAGATACAAGTTTTAAATAACTAATTATTCTCTTATATTTCAGGCAATAAATCTCCTTTTATTACAACGCTTTAATTTTAACTAAATATTCACAAATATAAACTCTAACAAGATTTAATTATAACCCATTTTAAAATGATGTCAAGAATCACTATACTAACTTAAAACTACGTATAAATTCATCAAAGTAAAAGAAGAGTCACAATTAGTGTTAGCCATCGTAAACTGAGTCTGCGTGCAATGTTTCAGTGAATAGTTTCTTGATCCCGACTGGTTAATAAAGAAGCTAATGTTTGTAAAACCTATTCAAAAGAAATAAATACACTTCGCAGCTTAGCCCAATTCCTCACGTACTTAACACGAAGCAGTTAAATGTTCAAATTAGGTGTGTTCTTAGTAAAATAACAACTTACAATTTTTTAGACATTAAACAATTAATTAATATCACCCAAGGTTTCAAACGACTGTGTGTGTGTTCTCCCAAAATCCAATATCTTCGTCACCGTAAAGCTCAGGGCACAGCAAAGCAACAGTTAAATACCACTCGAACCGCCACTGCCACCCCTACTTCCAAAGCTGGGTTCGTAAATCCAGTCTTCGAAGGACAACATCTAACAATATCTTCTAAGTCTAGGCAATAAGGAGGACACCAGTTAAATACCACTCGAAGCAACCACTCGCTACCTCTGCTTCAAAAGCTGGCTTGCAAATCATCAAGTAAAAGAAGGACAACATTTAACAAATTGGCCCCGACATTAATCCCTAAAATATAAAAAATGCTTAATAATCTTTCTTTAAATTTCCTAATAATAAAAAAAAAAACAAAGTCTTTATTAGCTTACTTAACGTTAATTACGGGCTTTTCCTTCGTGCAACTTTTTCTATACTTTATTCCTTCAAGTCGTGAGAGTTCCTTATATCTTCCCTCAATCACTCGACTCCCCACAACTTCCCCAATCAGGTTGTTTCTTTCGAGATGTAAAAACAATCTAACTCTTCTTTTTCAAATTCTTTTCCGACTTACCTTTTTTTTTTTCTTAGTTGGCTGATTCATTCCCACCATTACAATATATATATATATATATATATATATATATATATTATATATATATAATATCTCATTTAAAGGGTTATTAATCTCTATTGGTAAACCTATATATATTATACATAGATTCGATAATATTATATATATACAATAAATTTATTAATACTATAAATTTATTATTATATTATATATAGTCTTATATATATTATTATATCATTTATATATATTGTATCTTAGTCTTCTTTTTTATATTATATATATATATATATATATTAGATATCACCAGGGCGCTCGGGTAACTTTGTACAACACGTCTCTCTTCTTTCTCTCTCTCTTCCTCTACTTCTATATATTATAATTATTATATTATTATATATTATTATCTAGTAATATTAGTATATATATAGTATTTTAATTATAGTTATATATATATATCTACATAATATATTTCATATATATATATTATTTATCTATATTATATAGAAGGTAAGCCCTTGGATTAAAATTTTTCCATTTATTTAGTTACACAAAATTTAGAAAGACACATATTGATTAAAAAAAACAGAATTTTTTCACAAAAACAATTAAAAAAGTAGTTACAAACGATTGCAAGCTTTGTTTCCATCGAGGGAGACTTTCAGGCAAGTACAACGCCTCTGAAAACTGCCCCAACGCTAGAAGCACTATTGTTGGTTTAGTTGGTTATCTCTTCAGAGAATTTGGAGTATCTTTGAAAGATGTAATATATTTATTTGCAAATTGGTCGTATTTTTCTCGAGATAACAACCTACCGGTGTTTTTAAAAGTTGTTCAAATTAGTGATGATAGAATGATTCAGGATTTTTTCTTGCAGTTATGTTTGTAACAATTTCAATGTTTCTGTCGATATGTCAATGAGCAATAAGGTGATTAAGATTTCTAGTGATTGGGAAGAGCTGAATTGATACTTACTTTTTCTATGTCGCCAAGGGATGTTTTTTCTTCTTGAAAAATCACATGGTGTCTCACCACACATAATATCTTTTCAAGGCTGATACAGGTATTTGATAGAGCACAGCCTGCTAAGAACATTTTTCTTTACATATTTAGTGCGGTCTAAAAGTATTTTTCAGAGAAATAAGATTGGAAGGGATAAGAGTAATTTTTTAGGTATAATTTTAATATTATGTAGTGGGAAATGATGCGTTATAGCGTAGACAGAGATTTTTTGTTTTTGGAGGTGTGGAACCTTATAACTCTGTTTTAGCTTTTGAAGCTGGATTATAAGTGTTGTAATTGGGATAATAATAAGGTGGGGTAAGTTTTATGTAATACTTTGTTCGTATTTAGTAAAGTGAGAGGATACAAATACGGAATGCACGCCAGACGAAAGTAGAGAGAAAGTATGCACGATTTTTGTATTTTTGGGGAGTGATGAGAAACAGTGGATATTATTAGGATGAGAACGTAGACGTGTTTTTGTAATCGGTATTATTTAAAGGACATTGGAATTGCTGGCCAATGATAATGTATCGTAGAAAGTATTAGATTATTGGAAGGATTTTCTAACGTGCTGAATATGAATGCAAGGAAGGATGCCAATTGAATGGTGTGAAATTAGACATTCTTGTCGTAGTTGTATTTATGCGGAAGTGCTACAAGAATATCGTCCACATATCTGAACCAAATGCAGTTAAGTAACGGATTGGAAAGGATGTGAAAATGTAATGACTAGGAACTAAAAAACTAACAAAACAACGACATCGTCAATCGCCATTAAATATTATTAAAATTGGAGGTGGGGTGAAGCCATGCTTTAGTCAGATGCTTGGGGATAAAACTGAACCATTGAACGAAAAATTATTATTGAAGGGGGGAAGAGACTTGATAAGCTTTTTAATTTTTGGAAGGATAATGCAAATGTGTAGTTGTTTTTCAGCTAATGTATCGTTTCTAAAAGGTCAATGGTATGAGAGGGACAGGCATGACGTAACAGTGAAATGACATCAAGTTAAGAATTTTTATGGAGAAGAAGGGTTTAATGATTTGGTGCCGTGATAGAATTCTTCGAGTTTTTAACATGGAGAAGTGGGATATAATTATTGATTTAAGGGTTTGTTCAATTGTTTGCCTAACCCATGAGGATAAATATAAGTGATATATTTATTATTGGAATAATCGGTCTTTAGCAGTTTATTATTGGTGACCTAATCGTTGCAGTCATAGAATTGTGAGGGATGAGTTTCATATATGAGGTGAGATTTTTTTAATAAATCTTTGTGATCTTTAAAGAATGTTTTAGAGCCAGAGGTTAAATTGATTTGGTGAAAGTTATTTGGGGTTTTTGTTTAACTGTGAATATATATTATTGTCGTTTAAAAGATCGTAGCATTTGTTGATGGTGTATGTATGTTTGTCCGATTATAACATTAAATTACTTTTATCTGATTTAGAATACTATGTTTTGATTGAATTGTGAGATATAAGCTAAATAAAGATTTGGGGAAGGAGGTTAACATTAAAGATCTGAAATTTTTTCATTGGTGGAACCATAGTTGTAGACGCTGGTGTTTACAGCTGACATTTTTATCATGAGATTGCCATTTATTGTAGTCGACAAAAATTTCATCCAAGGATCCGAATTGTCGATTGAAAAAGACAAGCCAAAACCCAATAAACCCAATATGATTTTTTCATAAGTATTCAGATTGTAGCGTAGAAGTTATAAATTTTTGAAGGTCGCGCTGTTATACCACTAAACTATTATTAAAAAATATGAGCTTAAACTTATTTTCTGTTGCAGTTTTGTAAACAATTTGTCTGTTATAGAAACATGTGCAAGGATTGATCATCAGTGAGTAAACTGTTTGCGATCTGATGATAAACTTGTTGTGCCAGCCACATGGTGTTTGAAAATTTCTAAATTGGTTAAGTGTTTTCCTAAAGCTACTTAATTTCTTTTTGATTTTCGTAGGTTGTTTCTAGTAAAAGTATATGCTATGACAAAAATTTGTGGAGCGTGTGAGTAATTTATCGATTCTTGAGGGCATGGGCGGCACAATAGATGGGGGAGATAACAAAGCATTTCCCCAACCATTTTTTATAATGTTAACTGTTGCCTGTCTTCATATTAGCCAGAAATCAAACTATGCAATCTGATGATGGGGGAATATTATTTTTACTTGTTAAATAATAATTTTTTCCAATTTCCGTTTTATTTTTTCCTTGAAGTGTTCATTTTTTCAATTAACATTTTATTTTTCAACGTAGAGTATTTAGTTTTTATATAGAAAGGAGCACTTGGGATTAAATTTTTCCATTTATTTAGTTACACAAAATTAGAAAGACACAATATTGATTAAAAAACGGATTTTTACAAAGACAATTAAAAAAAGTTAACGATTGCAAGCTTTCGTCTCCATCGGGGAAACCTCTTCAGGCAAAGGAACAACGCCATCTGAAATGCCAACGTAGAAGCACTAGTGTGGTTGGTGTATCTTCTTCAGGAATTTTTGGAAAGTATCTTGAAGACCTCATTATTCATTTTGCAAATGGTCTAATTTTACCTCACCAGGTTGTTTATTAAAATTGTACGAATTATAGATATAGAATGATTCCAGGATTCTTCTTGCATTTGTATTAGTAACATTTCCAATGTTTTTCATATTGTCAATGATAATAAGGTGATTAAAATTCCATCTATATATGCATAGTTTGGAATTATGTACTGAGACCACGGGGACACCGGAATTATATGCCGCGAAACAAAGGTACACTGGAATTTTGCCAAGTCTGTCCGGACCTGGGAATTTGTCTCCTGTGATCACAGGAACGAAAAATGTGCTGCGCGCACGGCACACGTGGAATTATGTCCGCAATAACGGGACACTTGAATTATGTGAAGTTCTCGCCATCGGGTCATTATTTTTATAGGCCATGCCGCTCAGAAACACTGGAATTATGACTCGCGCACATTGGCACACTGGAACTATGTTCCGCGCCTTACAGGCACACTGGAATTATGTAACGCGGCCACCGGGACACTGGAGCTATTTGCCGCGCCACAAAGACACACTGGAATTTAGCGCAGCGCCCGTAGCCACACTGGAACTATGTGCCCCACACACCGAGACATTGGAATTATGTTCTGCGACCAACTGGACGATGGAATTGTGTGCCTAGTGTCACCTGCACAGTGGAATTTATTTTCATGCCCAGCGTTCCTACTACGGAGGGATATGGAATATGTGCCCCGCGTCCACCGGCACTGAATTATGCTTCGCGACCTCTAAGGAGACTGGAATTATATGCCGCTCCACGCAGGCATTCTGGAATTTTTGCACAGCGCCCACCGGGACATTGAAATTATGTGCCGCACCGCGCCTGGATCGGGAATTATGTGCAGCGCCGCACCGAACTGCATACACCCCTTGCGCAGTTACCCCCCCTACCTAGTCCATCCATGGAATAATAAAAAAAAAAGAGATAGGTAACGTGAGCTTGTTGTGACCTGGTTTTTAGTCTCTTTGAAATTTTTGAATGTTTCTTGTTCCCATAATTCCGAAACAATACTCAATCTTGAACGCATTGTTACATATTTTATCAATATAATTAATAATATCTGAAATTTATACTAAGTTGCGCCTTTGTGTAATTCATTTAAGATATATTTTAACGTATTTCATTTATTTACTATTTTTTCTACACAAATTAAAAACATCATTTACTCAAGCTTCAATATATTATTATATTAAATTATATATATAGATATATATATATATATATATATTATATATTATATATTTATTTATGTAATATATAATATATATAGTATTATTGTCAGCCATCCCGAAGGCCGGCATTGTACACTAAAAACTATAACAGGTACACGAATATAAATATCATTTTAGACTTTTTACTCCGGAATTAAAATAAATAAAAAATAACGCGTTTTTAAAAAAATTAAAATTGGTTAAAAATTGTTGAAAAATTAAGCGTTTTTTGATAATCGAAAGATGCGGCTCCGAGAGAGCGAAAAAACTGCCAAATGTTGAATTTTTTTTTTTACAACTAACGATACCTCGGAATAAACAGACCGTTTTCAAAGGTCCGGGGTTTTCTCGGCCCTGACCGGGGGACGGGTGTGAGGGACTTCGTCCCATTCACCCCCTCTGTCCTCCGCGTCGGCCGAACCCCTAAAAGGATAAAAAAGAAAAATAATATTTTCTCCATTATTATTATTAAAGCATGGTCATCGCAACTTTTTCTCTCGAGACAATGCGCTTTCAAGGTTCTTTCCAAAGGTGTCAAAGCAGGCTGCATAGATTTACTAATATTAATATGGAGTTATTAATAAATATTAGAATAAATTAATTTTTTAATTCTCGCATGAAATGAATTCCTGAAATCGTAAAAATTTTGTTATATTTATTTTCCTGTTGATGTTATAGTTTTCTAGTTACATGCCTGAGCTTTTCGGGATGCTGGCCTATATATATTATAATATATATATACTATATATATATATATATAATTATATACTTAAAAAAATTATAGGAAACTTAAGAATCCTCTACCAATAAAAATTCATCCAATTATTGGGGAGAAATTATGGGGGGTTGTAATATCGTGTGGGTGTTTGGGCATGGGTTTTTAGCGCGGTCCTATGGGGAATCGTTTCCCACAAGATATCATTAAAATACATTACACAATTCTAGTCGGGAAGGCTTATAAAAGTAATTTTGCAACTTTCTACAATTTCCCCACAAAAACCCTAAATGCTTCAATAATTCATTACAATATATTACGGGGTGAAGACAATCAATTTCTACAAGTTGTTTGTTGGATTCCTTCGCTCATTTTATATATATATAATATAATTATTATTATTATTATATATTATACTATATATATATATATTTATATATAATTATATATTATATTAATTCATATATATTATATAGTATATATATATATTTTTATTTTTTATTATTACTATATTATTTTTATAACATTAAAAAATGTTCATAGGTTGTCTTTGATGATTAATGAGTCTTTTTGTGGGGAGCTACTTTAAGTAAATAAGGCAGTTTTTGTTACTTTGTATTTTTTCTTTTAAACTTCTGAAACTATGGGCATTTTATATATTGGGTTGGTTTTTTGCTTGCTTGAACTCGCATAGGAATATATTTAAAAAAAATAAACTTATTAGTTATTTTTATTCTATTTGAATAAATGTTAATTGAAAAAAAACGATACAATTATAAGCCATATAGAATAAATTTTTATAAATAAATATTTTTAAAAAAATCTTTCACTATTATTACTATTATATTATTTGCTACTTGAACTAAACTAATTCGAAAGGTAAAACGAAAAATATGCGCCCACATTTTAGAAAAACAAATCTTACTGCATTAAAGTATGACTTTTACACTGTATTATTTCCATTACAGTTTTTAGAAGTGATGCACAATAATTTTTGGTGTGCTGATTGCAAGTATAAATGGAAATTATATTATACAAAACAGAATAATGCAGTGATACTATGTAAAATTGGTGGCCAAAAACGATACATATCTTGAGATTCAGTATTCTCAAAATCCGAGTCGATATTGTCCGAAATTCTTATGGTCATGCAAGCTGAGATTTTGCTTTTCAATCGCAATGTCTGTCACGCTGATATTTCACACGTTTTGTGGGAAATGAATATCCACAGAAAAAAATACATGGTTGTGATGTAGGATCTAGACGGCCCATGATTGGACCTTCAAGCAGTTCACCGTTTCAATTCACTTGGCAGACTAGGTTTCCGACATCCATCTGTGACTTTTTGGTTGGGGATCTCAAAAATATTGTGCTACAATATCAAAGATAGACATGTGATTTAAAAAAGAATCTCAGCTGCTATTCAAAAATTATGAGTCGAAATGCTGGCGTTTTAAAGCGGATTTGGAGTTTTGACTGGAGTTTGAAAATCACTAATGTGCCACTAACACATTTTTATATATATATTATTATATATATATATATTTATATTATTATATATATATCTATATTATATATATATTATTAATATATATATTTATATATATATCATATATCTATATATATTAATGTGATATTATATTATATATATATATTATATAATTTATATATAATTTTTATATATATATAATATATATATTTATAATATATTTATTTATTTATTAAGATATATATATAATTTATCTATATATATATCATCATCCACTTCTTTCCCCAAGACAGGGGGAAAGGGGCGGGACATGAAAAGAAGTAGAAGAATATGCTACAAGTCGAAAAAGCAACAGCTTTACTGCCCTTTATACCTATGCTGATAACTCCGTCGCAACGTCAGAATCCACCTGAGTTCGAGGGGACGCCCCCGATGGCCAATCACTAGGAATATTCGTCAATGTGGTTCATCTTGACACATGGTGGAGCTACACATATCTCGTCACAAACACGCCTTCACTTCTTATTATGCATCTTTCTGTCGTCTCTCCAGCATTCCTTAATGACAAGATACATTTTTTCTTACAGTCTTCCTCGACTGGTCGTTCCCAACACATTCACCACTATAATCGCCTTACCAACTGATATCATCCTATTTTCACATTGACCAAACCATCTAACGTACTTTCTTCTTTCTTTCATTTATCCATTTCTTCACTCACACAACTCTCAAATACCTTGTTTTCTCTTTATAAATTCTTTCAATGGATCTATTTTATGTCTTTGAAATTCACTTGGCGAGCTCGTCTTATTCAGACATAGTACATATAACATTGCCCGGTAAAGACCACCCTCAGTATACCTAGCGCATTCAAGAATTAGTCCCCTTTATCAACCGAAGATTTTATTGAACCGCCACCTTCTGCCATCACGACACTTTCTTTATACTCTGCATCAT
This sequence comes from Trachelipus rathkii, assembly GCA_015478945.1. Taxonomy (NCBI): domain Eukaryota; kingdom Metazoa; phylum Arthropoda; class Malacostraca; order Isopoda; family Trachelipodidae; genus Trachelipus; species Trachelipus rathkii. Next base: position 2,784 of record JABUQX010041030.1, on the reverse strand, counting down.
TCCGTTCCCTTTTCATCCAGCAGATATCCTAAATATTTAACTTCAGAAACTTGTTCTAGATGCTTCCCATCTAACATAATTTCGCACCGAGGACTGTCCTACTCACTCATAACCTTCACTTATCTCGTTTACCTTCAACCTCCTTTTTACCTGCGAATCTCCTCTAACAATCCCCTCACAATCTTTTCAGATTCTCCGAAAACAAATCTGATACAATAGTTAGGGCCAATATTATATATAGCATATACTATAATTGATATATAATATACTATATATATATATATATTAATTAATATTATATATATTATATTATATATACTTATATATTAATCTATATTTATCTGCAAGTTCTATACTTCGTATTATATCTAAATAGATAATCTATTATTTTTGAACCAATTTTCAATTTGGTTTAAAAAAAATATTAGTATTATAATGCTTATATACTTTTGCTATTTACTAAAGATAGAAGATTCTATTATATTCCAGCTAATCTTAACTAGGGTTATATATATATCTATAGTATATCAATAGGGTGTCATAACTATATAAGGTTTATAGAGGGGTTATACTCTCTCTGTAATAATACATGTATTATCTATTTATCGTATGTTACTCCATTAGATTAGTATTACACCATGCGAGTTCATTGCATCTAAGTCTATAATGTATTTAGCTTATCTCCTGCTATATCTTTATAATATTTTTACTATTTTATTTTAAACTCATCAAATGAATATTCCACATATTTTTCTTATCTATACTAACACCAGGTTCTCTAAATATATTATATATAGTATGATATATATTTTATTATTATATTATATAATAATAGTTATATTATTATTATAATAATTTATTACAAAGATATAAAAAAAAAAACTACCATGACGCCATTAACAACTAAATATTTAATATATATATATTAATTTTTAAATATTCTTATATATTATTATTATTATATATTATATTCTATGTTAATTTTTTTGTAATTATAATTTTATATTTTCTTTTTAATTAATATATATACTATATATAATATTATTATTAATTTATAATTATATTTTTTATATTATCATATATTATTATCATTATATATTTATATTATATATTTATTATATCTTATTTATAATATTATATCATATATAATAAGTTATAATATATATTATATTAATATATATACTTTATTATTAATTATATAATATATATATTAATATATTTATATATGAGCATATATTATATTATATTGATTATTTATTTAATTATTTATATATATATATATAATATATATATATATATATATTATATATTATATATAATATTTTATAACTATATATATATACGGCTATATATATATAGATATTATATTAATCTATATATATATACTTTAATTATATATTATATATAATATTTATATATTAATATTACTTATATATCTATATTTATTATATTATATATTTATTAAATATATATTAAGAAATGAATATATAATATATAATTAAGGACACTAATTAATTTACAAAATATGTCATTTAATATATTATATTTACTTATTATTTATATATATATATATTATATATTTAATTTTATATAATATGATATATCTATATTTAATAATGTATATATATAATTATATATATATATTATATTAATTATTTTTATATGTTATATATTATGGTTGTGTGTTGTTAGTATTATTGCAGACATCCTATTTATCATTAGTAAGTTATATTTATTTAATTAATTCTTTATATTATTTATATTATATATAGTGATATATATATATATATATATATAGTCTGGTGAAATCGCTATTAGATATATCTATATATTATATATATATAATTATATATATATAGATATATACTATATATACTATATTAAATTGGAATACCCTGTTAGTTGTATTTGATTCTTGCTATGAGCATCATCATAAATTACCTAGTGATATGTGTTATATCAGCAATAACTTTGTCTTTCGCATCCGACTTATGATTATATGCAACAATATATTACGGTAAATATATTTCAGTTATAATAGATTATATATATAGTCATTATTTTATAGATAACTGTTAGCATATAAATAACGTAAGTATCATATATATATATTAAGTAGTCTATATCCTTATATCAAGATAAATATTATTAGATCATAATATTGACCAAAGTAAATTGTCTCTATAATTAATAAGTAATCACTTTATATATTTAATTATATATATATATTATATATTCGTATATATTTTTTCAAAGAAATATATATAAGTACGATTATATTTACAAATTATATAAACCAATTTGATTTGCTTTATATACCATTCAATCCCTTTTCGAATTATTACATTTTTATTAATCACGCTCATCTATATCATATATTGTCAGATTTCTTGTGACGTTCAAGAATCACAGTTATACGTGTGTGTGTTACCATTCGTTGTGTTAATTGTAGTTTACTTCGGCATATACCGCGGAAAATAATGCTATATTGTGGTATTCTGTGTTGTCTTGTATTAATTGGAGGTTAACCATAGTGAATGTTTATTGTTGTGTGTTTGTAAATTATATACTGAGTGTTGTTCTGCACTCGTGTACTCATGCTCAGCCCGTGTTCCGAGTTAACATTAACGAACTATCTTTTTACAATTTTTATGTTAGATAAGGTGAATTCTTCTTCGTTTTTTTCGACATCGAGTGTGTAGATGGCCGTAGAGACGCGCCAAGGGCGACGTGTTAATAAGTATTAGGTTAAACGGTATTGTGGTACCAAAATTAAATCTCTGG
>JABUQX010041029.1:70000-71964 GCA_015478945.1 Trachelipus rathkii | reverse complement strand
GGGAGATATCTCATATCCTATAATAATTTATTTTTATAATATTATATAGTATATTATATATATATATTATAGGTAAAGGTTTAGGTTTAGGTTTAGGTTTAAAGTTAAAGCTAAAGCGAAAATATTAACTTAACCTAGCCTGCCCTAGCCTAATTCTAACCTCCACCTAACCGACGCTATGGACGCTAACCTAACCTTTCTTACATTTAGGTTAAGAAACCACAACTTCCTAAAAGAGGTAGAAGTAAAAAAAAAAAATGATATATATATATATAATATACTATATATATATATATATCTAGGTGATTAATAATATGGGGTCATTTGCGCATTCCAAGAAACAATTCTCAAATATTTATGTCCCTCGATAGACATGTTTCAATATATAAAAAATTATATATAAATATATATATATAAATACGGCGCCGTGCCTGAGTCAATCTTCTCACTTCTCACGCAATAGATATATACTATTATATATATATATATATATATATATATATTATTATATAATATATAATACTATATATATATATATTATATATTATAACTATATTATATATATGTGACAAAGTAGTTAAAGCGGCTACACGGATACGAGAGGTCGGATCAAAAAAAAAATTCACAGTAGCTCTTGAAGTAATTAGATGTTTAGGAGTGAATTAAACTTTTTTTCCTACTCTTCTTCAATGTGATAAGGGTCAAATGAGGTTAGGTTAGGTTAGGTTAGGGAAGGTTAGGTTAGGTTAGGTTAGGTTAGGTTAGGTTAGGTTAGGTTAAGACATGTCAGGTCACCCCTAGGAAAAAAATTAATTTCACCTCTAGAACGTCTATACTAATGTTTACTAACTTTAAAACACTACTTATGGACACATCTGATAAAAAAATACAATAATATTTGAAAACAAATTCATATCTTATTTTTATTTATTTTCATAACGTATATAAAAAGGTTTAGTTGCCGCATACAGATCATTTTCAAAAGATTGAAAAGAGAAGATTGGGGAAATGTAATGCTGATGTCGGTTAAATTTTGGGGAAGGGACAGATTCAAGGGTTAAAGACACTTTACTCCGCCCATTTCCCCTAATTTATGACCATATTCCGCACTCAGTCAGAAAGTTGTTCGGTAGATTATACACCAAAAATATTTTAATTGCTTTTCAAAATTTTTAGCTTCACCTCTAAAAATGTTTATTTTTATTTGTACTTTCGTTTGATATACAGTACACTAAATTTACTAATTTACCCTATTAGCGTGTAGCCGTTAAGTAACTTTAACCATATATTATATATATATACTATAGATGTATAATATATAGTATCTATACAATATATATATTATAATATATATATATATATATATATATATATATATATAATATATATATAATATATATCTACCTCCAAACTCCCAACTCAGAAATAATAAATAGCCTAAGCAGACGTTAACTATAACCATATCAGACCCTTCAGTACCCACTGCCACAATCCTCACTCAGACTTACTTAAATCACCTAGAAGCTTGGTTATCATCATCCAACAGAATGTCAGCCTCTGCAGAGAAATTATCTATCACCTTAATCACCACTGATAGACACCAATCTCCCTCCACCCACAAGTAACCCTAAACAACTCCATCACTAACCTAAACAAACACCCAAAATCTGCGTAATAGCTCGACATCGCACTTCAGCCTTTACACACACATTCCAAAACATCATAAGTACAGCAAACAAGAAATTAAATGTCCTCCGAACTTTATCTCGACACAATTTTAGCAATGAAACAACCATACTGTCAACAATATTCAAGCAATTCACAAGAACTACAATCAACTATGGATCAACAGTCTGGTATCCACTAATCTCCCCAACTAATAGAAATAAACTACAAAGAATACAAAACACCGCCTTGCGTTCATAACTGGTTGTCTGGAAGAACCACCCCTTTTCAACAGCTGA
>JABUQX010041029.1:65000-67500 GCA_015478945.1 Trachelipus rathkii | reverse complement strand
ATATATATATATTATATATATATATTATATATATATATATATATATATATATATATATATATATATATATATATTATCATATTAAATCGAATTAGATATATATATATATTATAATAAGTTGATATCTAATATATATATAATATATATATATATATATATATATATATATATATATATTATATAATATATATAGATATATATATATATATATATATATATATATATATATATATATATTATATATAACTTATAGTGACATAGTATATATATATATTATATATATAATATATAATAGATAATATATAATATAATATATAATAATAATAATAATAATAATAAATAATAATAATAATAATAATAATAATATAATAATAAGATACATAATAATAATAATAATCATCAATAATAATAATATGAATAATATAAATAATAATAACAATAATAATAATAATAATAATAATAATAATAATAATAATAATAATAATAATAATAATAATAATAATAATAATAATAATAATAATAATAATAATAATAATAATAATAATAATAATAATAATAATAATAATTAATAATTAGAAATTTTCATATAAATTCGATCATGTTTCCTGGAAATCTTCAATTGAATATTTCCCCTGAAAACAGAATCCAGTATCTACTGCTCTCAATTCTTTTCATATATATAATATATGTATATATACTACATATATATATATATATATATATATATATATATATATATATATAAATATATAATAAAAAATATATATATATATATATATATATAATATATATATATAGTATATATATATAATATAATATGATGTATATTTATATATATATAATTATATAGTATATATATATATATATATTATATATATATATATATATATATCTATATTATATATTATATAATATATATATAATATATATAGTATATATAATTATATATGTAAGCAAAAAATATTTTTATATATATATATGATATATATATTATATATATATATATATATATATATATATATATATATATATATATATATATATATATATATATATATATATATATATATATATATATATATATATATATATTGATAATTTAGTCTGCACTTCTCGCAGTATTTATAAGTATTGATGATTTTACCCCTGGAGGCAACACAAAATGAAACTATTCAAAAATTAAGTTATTTCTTTTTCACAGTTATTACATAAAAATAAACTAAAAATAAAGATTAATCACATAAGAGTTTTTTTAAAAGATATAATCCGAGCTTTCGCACTCATGTCCGAGCTGCTTCTTCAGGAACTAAATTTCAGGAACGGAGGTTGGGAAAGAATACAGCTCCAATTTTTATTGTCTTCTTCTTCTTTTCTGGCAACATGGTTGTTTGAAGGTATAAAGGACTATGTGCTAGGTTGAATTTGTTTTAGATAATTTTTAAGCCTAAGAGATTGTTTTAAATGAAAATTCTTTAAATGAAAATCTTTATGTTGATCGATTCTTGTGTATATGTTATTAGTTTCTCCTAAATAGTATTTATTGCAATTTGAACAAGGGATCATATATATACCTGATTTTTTGTTTAAATGGAAGTCTTTAGGTTTTAATGAATGCTTTAAAGTTAGCATGTTAGATTTAGTGATTTTAATGTCGGGAGGTATGAATTTTTTAATAAGATGTATGTTAATATTCGGGATAGGTAAGATGTTAGTATAAGAATTTTGTTGTATAATAGGATTTAAATATTTGTTTTTAGCTGAGTGAAGAGCGTTAAATATGAAGGGTTGGGGATAGTTCAGTTTTTTGAAAGTGTTGATGATAAAATTAAATTCATCTAATACACAATACAAAAAACATAATTTTCTCTAACTATATAGTAACCAGCTCTGACGTCACTTCATTGTTCACTAATGTCCCCATTGACACCACACTAACCCTCTTAGAAAATCATATACAAACTCACAATATTACTTTCTCCATATCTTTCCCTCTTATCAAGTCTCTTATCTTACTTACCCTTGACCATGCCTATTTCAGATTTCAAAATAAATATTATAAACAAATTTTCGGCCTCAGCATGGGATCCCCACTCTCCCCTACTATTAGCAATATTTATTTAGAACTAACTGAAAAATACATCATATTCCCCCATCCAATGTTTCAATCCGTTTTTTGGTTTCGTTATGTGGACGATGTTCTGGCCCTTATCCCCAAGGATCAAAATATAAACAACTATTTAAATTTTATTAATAACATACATCATAGTTTAAATTTTACCATAGAACTCTCCAAAGATAACTCGATTCCTTTTCTCGATCTTTTAATTTCCTGGACAGACAATAGCCATCCCTCGTTCCAAATTTACCGAAAACCCACCGCTTCAGATTCATATATTCACTGGTTTTCATTTCATAATTTGTCAACTAAAAAAGCCATACTCTCTAATTTGTTCCTACGGGCTCTCAGAAATTGTGACAACCTACACTTAACCAATGAATT
>JABUQX010041029.1:55000-57500 GCA_015478945.1 Trachelipus rathkii | reverse complement strand
AAAAATAATGATGATAATAATGATAATGATAATAATATAATGTAAAATAATAATAATAATAATAATAATAATAATAATAATAATAATAATCATAATCATAATAATAATAAATCAATAATAATAACACTTTTTAAAGTAGTTTCCCATTAAATACCTATTCCTTTCAAAGAAACGAATTTTTGGCCATTTTTTTTAATTTTAGCTTTTTTCATAATATTTCGTACTTTATAAAGTATATATTACAAAGTAAGGAACTTTAATTGACTTATTTTTGTAAAAGGAGTAAAATTTATTATTGTATTTCACTGATTCTAATAATAATTTATGAATTTATAATTTCTTTATTAATTTACTATATTTCTGAAGTCCGAAGTTTGAACGAAATTTTAAAGTACTTATGCTTTAATATGAGAAACAAATTCGTTCAAATAGGGATTCAACGACAAATTTATAGATGAGCTGGGCATGTTATATCACTATACATTTTTGGCGCAATTTCATTGGCTTAGAGATGTGAACATTATATAATAATACTGATAATGTGCTCGCAATTGATCCGACAAATTTACAGATTACCTGGGCATGTTATATTAATATTAATTCATTTTAATTGATCCGCTTTTTTCAAGAGCATATATCTATATATATATAATATATTATATATATATATTATAATATATACGTATATATATATATATAATATAGTATATATATATATATATATATAACTATATATATCTATATATATATATATATATATAATATAATGGAAATGAAAATAATAACGAAATTTGAAAAAAGGTATTGCATTTATTTTTTATCTCATCTGGTCAGTCATCTCCGCATCAATAGATGACTGGACGCTTCGCCACTGAATAATATATGATATTATATATAATATATATATATAATATATATATAATATATATATTATAATATATATATATATATATATATATATATTACTGCCAGATGAATATGAAATTTTTTTTCTGTTAGAAATGTTGTACTTGTGTGAAACTTTATCGGGTAGTGATATGAAAGAAATGAATTTTGAGGGGAATGAAAGCTACCATGTTCTTAAGGGAAAGTTAATAGAATGTAACTTCCATTTAAGATTTGGTTTTGTGTTCTACACTCTCCGATTCACCCTTCCTTCTGAAGTTTTGATCCCTTGATGTGAAATCAAAAAATTATGTCCGTAAATCTGACCAAATAGTAGCATTGATGAACCAAAATCGTTTCCTCGCCTAAGACTGGAGCGATATTTCTTGAAGACTTAAGAAGTTTGAGCATATAAAGTGAAATATGATCGGAATGAAACAAAACTTGAGTGAGTTTATTATTTTAATGAGAATTATTGGGTTAAAGAAGAACTAGCATGTTTTGTTAATCTTCAAGATGATCAGTAATATTGGTATTTAGCTGCTACATATGTTGAAGGTTCTACTCTATAAAGAAGTATAAAGAGGGTTCATCAACTGCATCTTGAAAACTAAAGGAATTCACTCGTTTTCGAAATCATTGAAATCAAACAAAGAATTGTGATATAAGAGAAAGAAGATGAGAAAATGTGTCAGATTGTGAAGTTCATATAGTTGAAGAGAAAATATAGTGTACAACAAAGCAGAAATTATAATACGAACATGGCTTTAAAAAATCCCATTCCACCTCAACAACTCTAACAAATATTACACAAAACATCGTTAAGAGGTTGAACAGGACACCACCCATACAAAGCAATATTCCTGGATGTTGACATCAGTAAAACCTTCGACATGGTACCTAGACCAATACTCATTCATACTCAAAGTTCTTAATTCACTCTTCCATAACAATAACAAAAAATGGCTTCCTAATTTTATATCTGGACGTTCTGCTCAAGTATTCTGCAAAATTCAACTCTCTAAAACTGTAAAACTAAGAAATGAGTCCTCCTGGGAATCATCCTATCTCCATTCCATTTAACCTCTTTACAGCTGATACCCCTACCCCTCAAACTCCCAGTTCAAAACTAATAACCTATGCAGATGACATAGCTATAGCTATATCAGACCCCTCAGTACCCACTGCCACAAATCTCTCTCAGACTTACCTAACTAATCTAGAAGCTTGGTTATCTTCCAACAGAATGTCGACCTTGGTCGAGAAATAATATATAACTTTGATCACCACAAACAGACACCAATCATCCCTTCACCCTCAAGTAACCTTAAATAACCCCATCATCCCCCTAAACAAAACACCTGAAATACTCGAAATAACCTTCGACTTCCACTTCATCTTTCCCCCTCACATTCCAAACATCATAAGAACAGCAAACCAAAAATTGAATGTCTTTCGAACCCTAATCCAACACAGCTTCAGCAACGGAACAACCACGCTATCAACTAACTACATACAAACAATTATCAAGAACAACAATCAATTACGGATCAACAGTCTGGTGTCCTTTAACCCCATCTACCAATAGAATTAAATTACAAAGAATTCAAAAATG
>JABUQX010041029.1:25000-50000 GCA_015478945.1 Trachelipus rathkii | reverse complement strand
TATATATATATATATATATTGCGAGAGCACTTCGTACATCACCCACCAACAACAATACATCTTCCTCTCTTTCATCCTATACCTTCTCCTCCAACATTTCCATGAACTGTCTCTTTTAATCTTCTCGGCGTCCTTATTGCGGTGAATAGATCTGGTAGAAATGGTATCTCTTTCCATTGATTTCAAAAGTGTATCTTACAAGTCTTTCATGTAACACTTCTATGGTCTATATGAATGGTGACATCTTCAGCCCTGTTAATATTTATTATTTATAATTAATTAATATTAAAATATAATTAATATTATAATTTATAATGAATATTTATTATAAATAAACAAATGTCTCCAATACATGTTTTCTCTAATTCAGTTAAAGAAAATTGATCCCTGAAAAAAAATATTTTTAAAGTATAAATGGCCTTTACCATCCATCTGGTGCGATGAATAGCACCAGGTACTCTAAAAAAAATGTCTTTGAAGGAAGACATCCTAAAAATATTTAACAAAGTTGGATGAATTCTTTATAATCATTCCTGGGTTCTTGATTTTTTATTTGTTCTATAAGAAAGCTTAAAATTTGTTTCGAATTACGTATTTTATATCTAATATTTTCATTTTCAATATCAGTTTCGTATTTTATATTGTCTAGCTTACGCCTCCCAGTCTGAAATTTTTTAAAAATATCTGGCTGAGGTCCAGTGGCTGTGTCCATTTTACAATCAAAAACTGCTTTTATAATAATTTCTAAAATATGGTGGCGACATGCTATATACAGAAGGTTTTTCTCTAATAATTGCTCTAGCAAAACGCCGGCTTCCCTGAAGCGACCAGTATTTACTGCAGTGGTATTAAAACACATTGATTGGATTTTCTTAACTGCCCCCCTACTGTTCAACTGCTGAGAATACAGCTTTGCCTGAGTAATTCCCATACTATTTTCAAGCTGAGGAATTCCTCTCAATTGTTCTTCATTCCCACAATTAATCAAAACCGCTACCCTCTCTACATTTTCTTTACTCAAAATATCTGGAAGCAATTTCCCCATCTCAGTGCACAACAGCTCCCTCTAAATCAGAATTCATGAATCTATTTTTGATAATCTCAGTCCTTCATTTTCGGAATTGATGTCTGCGGAGTCCGTATTACACGTCTACTAGCAATTAAATTCAGTGGGTCATGATCTGACTGATATTATTAGAACTGCGTCTCTATCAGAAATACTACACCTATCTAAAAATAAAGACAATTGTTCAGTAATAAACTCTTCACTCCCTCGAGAGTACTTCCCCTTCTTTTTTTCTAGCCCTACTTCCTCTGTGTCTGAAAAATTATCGTTCATTTCCACATCTTATTGCATCGGCTCCTCTTCCCCTGATGTGCTGCTTAGTGAAGATTCCAGTTCTACATCTTCATCCTCAAATCTTTCTAAAAATAAAACAAATAAAATAAAATAAACCATTAAACGCTCACAGATAATGGCCTCAAGTCAACTAATCTGAAGAGAAAAATAATAATAAATAAATAAATTGTAATAAATAAAAAAAAGTTTTAGTTAATGTCAAACTATGTACCAATTTAGTATTAAATAGCATGAAAAAAACTGAGAGAAAACTCCGATTTTTCCAATCTTGTCTTCTCAGCTCCTCGTCTCGTTCTCTTCGTTGTTCTGCTTTTACGAATTTCATGTCAACGCCTCCCATGCAGCCAGGACGTCCTATTTGTTTCTGGAGTAACAAAAACTGCTTGCCTCTTCAGAGTGTTTTTCAGTCCATCCTGATGTGAAACGTCAAATAGGTCATCAAAAGTTAACTTGAAAGCTTCTACTTTTTGATTTAGATCTGTGCTTGCCGAACTGGTAGCGGTTTATATATAAAATATATATATATATATATATATATACTAATATATATATTATATATTATATATATATATATATTTATATTATATATATATATATATTAATTATATAATATATATTATATATATATATATCATTATTATATTATATATATATTATATGTATACATACATATATATATCTATTATATATATATATTATATATAATATATAAATTAATTTTAATATTATATATATATTATAATTATATATATATATATATAGATTAATATATATATATATATATATATATATGTAATTATATATATATGTACGGTATATAATATATATATATAATAATATATATTATATAATATTATATAAAATATATATATATATATATATATATATATATATATATTATATATATATATATAATATAATATATATTATATATATATATGTATATATTATATATTTATAATTTAATATATTATATATATTTATATATATATATTTATATATATAATATATTATGATATATATATATAATTATATATATATATATCATATATATAATATATATATATATATAATATATATAATATATATATATTATAATATATATATATAAAGTGGAAGGACAAATATTAAATTTCTAAGAAAAATGCGGATAATCTTATAGAATTTCCTAAAATCGATCTTACCTGATGTTTAACCATTAATCGCCAGGCATGAAATTGACAAAGTATCGAGAAGACATCAATTTTCAATGCATGTAGAGAGGGCAAGTCCAGTAAGTCTTTTATCTCCAATAGTATTTCTCAAGTAGGTTTTCAGAAGTCATAATATTGGAAAACCTTCTTTCTACTGAAGCAGTAGACACCTGGTAAAATTCCAGTTTTGCAACAAAATAGTTAAATATTGTAAATGTGACGAACAAGAAACTTAGTCGTCTATGATGTTTTTGGACGATCTGTGTTTGTGATGCCTTTCAACTTCCATAAATCCATTCTGCTTTTACTAAAATCCTCATTTGGGCTTTCGAGATCTTCTTTGTAAAATATACACAATCTTTTTATCTTCTCATATGGCACACATTACAACTGTTCGGTATGACAAATTGCAAGAATATATAATATTTTTATGATTAAAAACGCTCTCTCCTAATGCTATTTAAATCAATCAAAATGCTTATAAAAATGGGCATGTGCATAATAAGGTCTGTGGTCAGAAGCTAGAAATGTTGGTCCTCGCTATTTTTGGAAGTTTGCTTAGTTCCTGGTCAGGGGAATTCATACCCAGCTCAGATCAGATGCCGCTTACACCATTCTTTCAAAAACTATGCTGAAATTCTAATGTTGCATTTTCTCTGATGGCTTTCAAGTTAGTTTTTAACTAGATTGCGACTTCATTATATGCACTCACCAAATCAATAACGTGTTTCTGCAATCGTTTTGAAAGATTGTATGTTAAAATTAATAGTCTGTTTAAAACAAAAAAGGAAACCATAAAAGATGCACTATAAACATTATTTAGAATTAAGTTAGCTTTTTTTGACTGATCTCCAACTTCACATGTTTATTTAATTCTTAAAGATCTATTATTATCGGATTTAGGCACTCTTTAAATAATAGAACCGCATTCTTCCTCGTTGGCTCCAGCGAGTTTCGCAACTTTTAATCTCTTTTGCTACTCTTAGAATAAGTTCTTCTATTTTCTTCTCTCAAAACACCTTGTTCTCTTAGCACTTACAAGAAAAAATGTACAACATTCATGAATATTATTATACCATTGCATTTTCAAATTTTTGATCTTTAGAAGCGTCTGTGAGGCATAAATATAAGCAATGCAAAAAGCAGTGAGCTATAAATATCTTTGTGACATTTTTCCTTTTATTACTCTCTGAACACCCCTGAACTCACCACTCATTGCTCCTGCACCGTCATACCCCTGTTCTCTAGATTATTCATATCGAAACCAAGTTCAGTTACTTTTTCTTCAACTAATTTTGCAAGACTTATTCCCGTCAAATGCATTTACTGAGACGAACACGAAAACTCTATGACGGTAAGGTATTAATATCAACGAAAGCACACACAACGAAATTGTTCCTTCTGAGAACACATCGGTCAGTCTCCTCGGCTGACAGTAAAAAAAATATTACTTTTATTATTATGTTTTGCACAATTTTACGTTGAATGAGATGTGCAAATGACTGAATTAGAACATTTTGGACTGTGGAACTGGTATATACAAGCATTTCTAGCAAAGTTTTTAAAATGTTCTGAAAGAAGCAATTGGTCTCACAGCGATTAGCATTGTTATCTTAAAAGATCCGATAAAATTACCACTGCTTTCCCACAGGCTAAGAGCAGTATACGATTAAATAGACCTGAGTCCATGAATGTCCAGCGGTAACGATATATGTTCTGCTTACCACAGATCGAATCTGTTTTCAAAAATTGTAAATTAGACCGCTTATTCTACATGTCTTTCGGCCTTCCTTTTCTTCATGAACTGTCAATTCTGATATTGTACAATGCTCTCGATTTTTCCTTGAACTGCTTTCTACACCAATCTCATTTCTTTTTATACCGATTCTTTGTTGATATTTAATTGTCTCGTGGTTTTTTGAAATATTCAAGGTTCTTTAAGTTTGAATAGTCCTCAAGACAAAATCACCCAATCTGGTGTTTTCCTTTACCTTCTTCTTTTTGTTTCCAAAACAATACACAATTTGAGCAATAAACCAAGTTTTATCAAAGTAAGCTAACCACTTAATATCATCAAGCCACTTTCTTTGAAAATATCTGAAAATATCTGAAAATATCTTTGCCTTCCTGAGCATGAAATATATATTTTGAATCTGGTTTCCAGAGATATTTTAATATTTCCACTTTTTCCTTAATTGCTAAATCACATCTTGAATTGCCAATGTCGTTTGAGATGAACAAATCCTTACTGTATTCCTTTTGATGCGCCTAGACTTCCAGAAGCTTGTGAAGAAAAAACAGATCACCGTCTATTGAGATTTTCAAACTGCATATCGCCGTTAAAGAAGTTCCAGGAGAAACTGATTCTTCGAGTCCGAGAGCCTCACCCTTTGAATAACAAATTTTTATTACCATGTGATTACTTTTTTTGTGGAAAAAGTCTCTAATATCTGTACTTCTTTTCATATATTTTTTTTTATTTTTTAAGCTGGACAACACAAAAACAAAAACTGTTAAGCACAAAGTACAAAACTATAACTTCACTAACAACTATGATATTATATCTTAAAAAAAGATCGAATAGTTTACAAGGACACTACAGCTGTATCTATTAGTAAGTAAATTACTGAAGAGAGGAAGAGAGAGAGAGAGAGAGAGAGAGAGAGAGAGAGAGAGAGAGAGAGAGAGAGAGAGAGAGAGAGAGAGAGAGAATTAAGACACATCTCTCTCTGTCTAAATATATATATATATATATAATAATATATATATATATATAATATATTATATATATATATTATATATATATATATATATATATATATATATATATATATTATATATTATATATATATATATATTATATATATATATATATATATATATATATATAATATATATATATAGTTAAAATTATGACGTTTTCTCTTTCTCCTGTAAAAACTTCCCCAAAGGACTTACGAGATTTGTTCCTGACAGCGACGAATTATATAAAATTAATTTAACCTCTGCACTTTATATTATTAACGGATATGATACTTAAAAATTTTTAGTGTCTAAAACCTTTACACGGCTGCATCGACCTAGTTTCTTCTAAGTCCCGTTAAGATCGGACGCCAACTGACGGGCTGCCGTTTGTTTAGCTTTTCTAGGTCTTTTCTGTTTACGACAGGTTTTCTCAAAACCCCTTACTTTTTGAGCTGTTATACCGCTTCTGATGCGTGTTTGAAGTTCAAGAAGATTTTTTCGGGTATTTAGCCCTAGGGTGTTTTCTAATATTTTTATAGCGGTTTTAGCTAAAACTGCAGCCTCTAATATGAATAAAAATACCTATCACGCTCCTAAGGTATTCCGGCTTTTTGACCTTCTTGAAGAAAATGTATTATGAAACTTTATTCGATATTTATTATTCTTTATTTCTTATAGTCTATATTTACACAATAAATTATGTCGTAAGTTTCTTAAGTTAAGAATTAAATTCATTAGTCGCTTTCAGAAAGTTAATAATTAGATAAATGTCTATGTCAAAAAGTTTTCAACAAATGTTATATATGTTTATTAAGTGAGTTTATGTTGAAACAAATATTAAGCAAATGTTTAAAAGCTTTTAAAATAGATTATTTTTAAAAAGGGTTCAAATATATTTAAAAAAAAAAGTTTAAATGTTTTAAAAACAAATTTAAAATTTCAAGCCCAGACTCGTACTTTAAAAGTCTTTCTGTAATTTAAGATGTCACTGATATACACTATATATATTTCTATATATATATATATATGTTACCCAACATATATAACATAATCATTATATATAATTATTATATATTATATATAATATATATATATTATATATATATATATTATCTTTATATGGTATGCAAAAAAAATATAGTTTTATTTTCGCGTTACACAAAATGCTACATAAATTTTGTGTGTGCCTGGCACACACGATAAAATATATCCTTTTTACGGCCAGTTGCCTGGTTTCACACATAATCATGTAAGTTTTATGTGATAAAATACTATTTTTCTTACTAGGTATGAATATCCTGTATGCTAAATGACGTATTACTAATGTTGTAGACGGCAATTTCTTTCCAATTATTAAATATCTTTTATTGTTATTATTATTATTAATATTATTTTTTTATTATTATTATTATTTTTATTATTATTATTTATTTTTATTATTATTTTTAATATTATTTTTATGAATTTATCAAATTATCAAATAATTATATAATATTTTTTTATATATTAATAAAATGTCTTTTAACTTCTTTTCTTCAATTATTGTTATATTAGAAGTTATTTTATTCTAATACTGTAAAATGGCTTTTCGAAATTGGTACAACAATAAAATTTTTTTAATAATAAAACTAATAGATATTTATATCTTCAAAAAGTTTTGATTAGCTTTCTACATTTTCAAAAATTTGAAAAAATAAAAATTAGAACTTTGAATTAAAAGTTTTCAAATAATAATAAAAATCAAACTGCATCGTCTACTTACATTACCAAAAATCTGTAAAGTTAATATTGTTGGGGACGGAATTTATTTTAAAGTAATATTTAAAATTTGTTTTTAAATAAATAAAAAAATGATTTTAAAATTGGTCTTTAAAATTTAATTCTGAAATCGTGTTGATTCGCTTTACGAAAATTTCTAAGTTAAAATAAAATCTTGTAAAATTTTAATAAGTGTAAATTATTGAGAAAATTTTCTAAGTTCAAAATTTTTCTGAGTTAATTTTATTTCGAAAATTTTTCTAAGTTTTGAAAATTTTCTAAGTTAATTTTATTTCAAAAATTTTCTAAGTTAATTTTATTTTGAAAATTTTTATAAGTTAATTTTATTTCAAAAAAAATTCTAAGTTAATTTTATTTTGAAAATTTTTATAAGTTAATTTTATTTCAAAAATTTTCTGAGTTAATTTTAATTCGAAAATTTTCTAAGTTAATTTTATTTCGAAAATTTTCTGAGTTAATTTTAATTCGAAAATTTTCTAAGTTAATTTTATTTCGAAAATTTTCTGAGTTAATTTTATTTCAAAATTTTTCTAAGTTTCGAAAATTTTCTAAGTTAATTTTATTCTGAAAATTTTCTAAGTTAATTTTATTTCAAAAATTTTCTAAGTTAATTTTATTCCGAAAATATTCTAAGTTATTTTTAGTTCGAAAATTTTCTAAGTTAATTTTATTCCGAAAATATTCTAAGTTATTTTTATTTCAAATTTTTTCTAAGTTAATTTTAATTCGCTTTCATTTCACTGATAGAATTAAACTTGTTTTTTTCTTTTGTATAGTAGTTGAGGTTGTCGGGATAATGAGCTCTAGCTCCTGATCCTTTCCTTTTATACCCATTAGATGTTTATCGAAAACTTATTTTTGATTTAGCAACAGGATGGGCATCCTGTACAATGTTACGAAATTTCAACTTTTAATGCAAAAGAAAAATATAATATGAAAATACTATTGCGCAAGTGGGAAAAACCCTTGGGGAAAAACCGTGTGACAATTATTGATATCGTGAGAATATTATTAAAATAAATGGTATTACATAATCTGTGTTTTTCCAAATAATTACAAATATTATTTACTAATTATTATTTTAATTGTTTTATATATTTCCCATATCCTGTTGGGTTTTTATAATTAAGCAATCGGACTTTTCAGACATGATCCACCCCCTTTAAAAAATTTCTAAAATTTAAATTGTAAGTGGTGTTAACAGTAAAAAAAAAAAAATTGTATTTTTTTTTTAAAATTCAAAAAAAAAATTT
The DNA here is from genome assembly GCA_015478945.1 of Trachelipus rathkii. Classification (NCBI taxonomy): domain Eukaryota; kingdom Metazoa; phylum Arthropoda; class Malacostraca; order Isopoda; family Trachelipodidae; genus Trachelipus; species Trachelipus rathkii. The sequence goes on along the minus strand of JABUQX010041029.1, from coordinate 41,670 downwards.
CTAGTTTGAATAGTAAGCTTATGTAAAATGAGTTAATAATTAATTAAATACTATTTCAGGTAATACATGGTGTTATTAAACCTTCAATGCTGGTATGTATTGTACAATTCCATGAATTGGTTGATCGCTCAGTATGTTGATCGATACTGAGTACTGAAACATCTGATGCATTTGATGCAAAATCATCATGAATTCTTCATTCGATAATCGTTTGCATGGTCTTCCTTTGCGTCTCATTTTCAGTTGTATCTCTCAGTATTATCCCAATAATTTCAATTGCCAGTAACTGTAAAGATAATATATTCGGCAGTATGGCAATTCAAAAAAAATCTAAAAGTATGTTAACTGTGAGTAGATTTTAGAATATGATGGTTTGGAAATGTTACAGTTAAGTTGTAATGTAAAAAAAAATTAAAATGTTAAAAAATGTTAAAAGTTCAAAAAAAAAATTGTAAGTGTTTGAACAAATGTAATGTCGATTACCATGTAAAAGTAAATGATATAGAATAAGTACTATGTATTTACTGTTAAAAGAGTCATATAGAATCGTATATGAAAAAAAAAATAGAAAATGAAAAATCGTAAAAATTTCAAAAAAATCTTAGGGATTTGATACTAATATTTTATTAACTTTGGTCAAACAAAAATTATATATGGGATATATATTATATATATATATATATAACCATTTTAAAGTAAAATTAATATTAAGTAAACACTTATTAAATATATTAATTATAAACATCAGTTAAATACTAGTTAAATATTAATCAAGATTACTCCTAAAATTCTTTGGTTAGGTATTCAAAAATTTCAAAATCAATTAAGATTAGTATATAAAAAATCTCAAAAAAAAATAAAATCAATTAGTGTTATCTTCTAATCAATCAATTGTAAGATTAAAGTCTTCCTCTTATTGAGAAACTTTCAGTGTGTGACAATCTAGTGGTAGCAGTATATTCTCTGCCTTGCCATGTTAAGTTCCATCTTACTGGTAAAGTATTTAAAAAATATTGTGATCTGTAGCTATAAGAAATTGTTCCTACTAGTTGTTCGCCTAAGAACTTGAATATTGTTTTAATGTTGTTCCTTTTGTATTGTCGTAGCCATATTCCTATTAGATCTCTGGTGTTTGCATATGATGAAGGTAACAGGTCATATTTCAGTTTCAAAACATCTATTTCACTCATATAATGTGTTAGCTTTATTGGTATGTCAAACACGTCGATGGTCCATGCTTGAATACACATTGTCATGAACAATTCTCTGTTGTTGATGAAATCTGCTCCATTTACTATCTCTTTGATCATTGTATGTTCTATACCTTCTTTTGAATGAATGCTTCTAAGCTTTAATAATTTATATAAAATTCTTGGGGATATTCTTTTTCCCATACTTCGTTGTGTTACTGAATCTATGTTATTCCAAAATTTTGTTAAAAGTTCTCTATAATTAACAGGGTAACTTTCTTCTAAAGTTATTTTCTCTAAAATTACTTCTAAAATATCACTAAAACCTCCTAGATAGACTAGTTTTCTCACTATATGCGCACATTCTGTGCAAAATAAGCTTTGAAATGGATATTCGAGCAAAATTGACAAATGTGCTGTCATTTCATCACCATTTCTTAATGAATATAATACATTTCTTTGTCTATCAGCTTTAGTTAGCATGTTAGAGATTTCGTATATGGTCTTAGTGTTAGTATAAATTGGTCTAATGGATCTAATTATGTTTCTGTTCTTCCTCATTATGGCTTGTGCAATGATTTCCAACTCTTCCCATTCTTGAATATCATTCAGTTCTTGAACTATCTTGCTAAGTTTATTCTCGTTACCATTTGACAAACAATCTTCTAGTAGAAATCTGCTATTATGTCCGTTGTATTCTCCTGGTACATAATCGTCTAAATATACTTGTACTCTTGCGAAATCTTCATCGTTATTTCTTAAATGTTCTTTAATTCTAGTGAATACTTCACTATCTTTAATCATTCCTAGATGATCAAAACAATCGTGACCAAACATATCTACTACGTCACCTATTTCCATTGGAATACGATATTGGACTCGGGTAGTAACCCAATCAATTAGTTTCGTTATCAATATCTTTACCCATAATTGGACAAGTTCTTGCAATATCTTAGGAATTGGCAATAAGAGACTGACCTGACTAGATATCACTGTTTGTTTCCTAGTCTGTATTCTGTGCATTGTATCAAATTCTGTTTCATAGATTTCTCTCGATGCCTTTTCCTGACGCCATTCGCGTTCCAAGTTTCGTCTTAGTATCATCTTAGAACTGTTGGTGACAATCGTCAATACTCCAACTTTGATAGCGGCAAGATCCGACAATCTTCTTGGCGTTGTAAAGTTATCGACTTCCATCTATGCTAAAAATGATTTTAGTTACAAAGCCAAAAAAATATTAAATCTTTGAAAATATTGGTTAGACCTATTTTGTTGAAACATACTTAAAATTAAATAAAATGAATAAAATTATAAAATTCAGGTACCTTTATGTTTAATAAAATACCCGTAGTATGAACTTAAAGTCAAAGGTTATTAGTATAAAAAGAAAATCAATAAAAAATATTTTTATTGTAAAATATATTATTACACATATAATAATCAATATGTACATACAAATAAAAATTCGACATCTTTCTTTTAAAGTTTCTTTTCTTTTCACTTTTAGCAATAGAGATAGTAATGAACTAGCTTTTACTATCTTTACCACTAAATGTGACTCTTCTTATATTCTTGAATCTGACTTTCTTCGCAGGTACATCTGGCTGTTTTCTTGGAGGTATATCTGGAGGTAGATCTGATGATCTTCTTGGAGGTAAATCTGGTGGTTTTTCTGGCAATTCTGGTGCTGTATGATCCATTCTTTCGGTTCGAGATGTTGACTGTCTTGTTTGAACAGGTGATCTTTCTATCATCGTATATTGATGTTTTGGTCTATATGACAAATCTTTTTCTTTACCTCTAGTTCTTCGAATAGGTTCATCTACCGGTTGTGATACTGGTAATGCTATTGCTTGTTGTTCATCACCGAACATTTCTTCTGTTCTTACGAATATCGGTTCTTCTGGTTCTAATGTAGCGTGTTTCATTTCACTTTCTTGTGCTGATTCTGCTACTGGTTCTACATCTTCATCTACAGCCTCAGGTGCTTCTTCTTCCACGTTAAATTGTGATTCCTCCATTGTATTTCTATTGGTTTTAGGTGTTCTCAGATAAATTACTCTAGTTTCACTTTCATCATCATCATTATCTTCATGTTTTCCATACTTATTATATTTATTTTGTTTCTTCTTTCTTAAGTTAACATTAATTTTCTGTCTTGTGTCTGAGGATATATTTATATCAGTTTCTTTATTAAATTTCTCATCTTTTCCTCGTGTTCTAGCTACTTTAAAGTTATCTACATTTACTCTATATATCTTGCCTGTTGTAGGATCTCTTAAAATATAGGTATTACTTGTTTCAAATTCATTCCCGTAAGCTTCGATACGAAATGGACCTCTCCATTTTCGGAACAGTTTAGGTGATAGGTGCGGTGGTTTGATTCTCTGAGTGTACACCAAATCTCCTATCTTTATCGGTCTATCTTTTGCCGTTTTGCTGTTCTGAGTCGAATACTTTTTAACTTCTTTTTCTAATGTTACTCTGGCTTGTCTTCTTATTTCCTTAATTCTTTCATACAAACTTTCTATCTTTTCATCCTCCTTTATAGGTTTAGGATCTTTAGATTTTATTAAGGTTTCGGTTGGTATGTCTGATGGCATACGCTTCGTGTAGCCATAGAGTAAGAAATGGGGATCTGTTTTAATGCTACTGTTGTATGTGTTATTTATAGCTGCTTGGGCCAAAGGTAAATATTGGTCCCAATCTCGCTGATTATCTTTGACGTAACATCTCAGAAAGTTTGCTATATTTGCGTTTGTGGTTTCTACCAACCCATTTGAATTAGCGTGGTAGCTACTTATCTCTACCTTTTTAATTTTAAACTTTCTACATATACCTTTCATGAGTTTTCCTACAAATTCTAATGCATTGTCAGAGATTACTGTATCAGGTACTGTGTGGCATACTACTATCCTATCAATAAAAACATCTACAATCTTATCACTATCTCTCGATCTCAATGCTGCTAATTCTACAATTCTTGTTAATTGATCCTGAGCGAGTATATAGTTTATTCCCTTTTGATTGAAACGGTTAATGACCCATTATGTCCATAGCCATCTTTGGAATGGTTGTTCTGCCTAAAGGATTAGTTTTTATGATTGCCTTTCTTAGGCTTAGTCTTTCGTTCTTGACGTGTGACAGCTTCTGCAAAATTCTTCCACTACTTTTCTCAAATTTGAAAAATGATATCTTCCTCTTAGTTTTTCTAGGAGTTCTTTCTGACCACTATGACCTTGTATTGAGTGAGTCATATCAATGGCTATATCTATCAAAGATTTGGGTAACCATATTTTATAGTTTTCTTTTATCTTTATATAAATCATATCTTTAAAGAATTTTAAACCTTTTATTCTTTTACCCTTTTGTAGCTCTCCATATTCTACCTTCATTTCGACTGCCTTTCTTTGTTCTCTTGAAATCGTTGCGGTATCTAATGTTAAAATTTCATCTGTTTTATCTATATCTTTAGTGTTATTATTTTACCTTTATCTGTTTCTTTGTTATTGTTATTGGAGTTCTTAATTTTCTTTATTTTAAAACTATTATTTTCTTTAGGATGGTGCTCTATCATATTGAGTTTTTCTTGTCTCGTTTCTTCTGCTCTTATCTCTTCATCATCTATTTCACCTGTATCAGGGATATATCTGGATAAGAAATCTGCAACTGAGTTCTTCGTACCTTTTATATGTTCAAAGGTTGGATTGAAATCTGATACTGTTAAAGACCATCTAGCTAATCTAGCCGTTGGATAATCTTTCTTAGTGAATATTGCTACTGCTGCTGAATGATCAGTTTTTACTTTTATCTTATATCCATATATTAAGTTCTTAAACTTCCTCAACGCAAAGATGATTCCCAAACATTCCATCTCCGTAGGGGCGTAATTCTTTTCCGCTTTTGACAAAGTTCTGCTTGCAAAAGCTAAAGGTAATTCTTCTCCTTTATCATTCTCTTGTAATAATACTGCACCTAAACCGTGTATGGATGCGTCGGTCACAACAACAAATTCTTTGTTAAAATCTGGATATTGTACGATTGATCTTGCTAGCAATAAATCTTTCAGTTTATTCAATGATCTTTCTTGTTCCTCTCCCCAAACAAATTCTTGCTTTTTCTTAAGTAGTTTGGTCAGAGGTTCAGCAGTACTTGAAAAAGTCGGTAGAAGCGTTCTGAAAAATCCAAAGAAACCTAAAACTGAACGTACTTCTGGGACGCTAGTAGGTGTCCTTATTTTCGATAAAGTTTTTAGCTTCTCAGGGTCTACAGTGACCCCTTGACCTGAAATCAAGTATCCTAAAAATACTATTTCCTTCTTGAAAAATTGGCATTTTTCCAATTTAACTTTGAAGTTGCATTTCCTCAGTGCTTCGAAAACTCTTGATAGGCTATTGTAATGAGAAGGTACATCTTGAGAGTATATTATTATATCGTCAATGTATGATAAACAATCTATGCCTAGCAGTCCACTTAATACCAAACTCATCACCCTACTGAAGACTGCGGGGGATTGTTTCAAACCCATTGGTAGAACGCGAGGCTGATAGCATCCTCTCTGTGTTCTAAAAGCTAGTAAGGGTCTACTCTCTTCGCTCAATGCTATCTGATAGAAGCCATCGAGAACGTCGACACAGCTGAATATACTAGCTCGTCCTAGTGAGTTCACCGTATCCTGGATGAAAGGAATAGGGAAGCTGTCTCCTACAGACCATTTATTTATCTTCCTATAGTCGACACAAATCCTGGGGCGACTTCCAGACTTCTTCGGTATCACTAGTAATGGACTACTGTGAGGGGACACTGATGGTTCAATCAGGTTCTTCCTCAACTGGTCCTCTGTCCAGTTATTAATATCTTTCACAAAAGATCTAGGTTGCTGATACTGCGGAGTGAATAGGACCTTTGGGCATTTTTCATCTAGTTCTAGTTTAAATTGATAATTGGGGAACTGCCCTATGGGATCATCTGCCAGTCCCACAACGTCTCTGTTTTTCATGAGAAAATCAATAATGTTTTCAAGTTCCTCAGGTCGTTGTAACACTCTATACTTTTCTTCATCCTTCGTCAGTATCTCTTTGTATGTCATATATAATTCTTTCTCCGATAACCCTTCAGTTATTGTGGGTATCTTCCGTTTTTTATAATCTTTTCTGGACTCTTGCATGGTTTGTGCATGTATTTGCTTCATCATGGTATTGCGTGTTGCATTGACTCTTTCTATTTCTGAATGATCTCTTCTCAAGACTGGATAGGCTGTTGTTATAGCTTCACCCTTCATTATTTCAATAGGGCGGCTTCCTAAATTAATCAGCTCTATAATTATATTACCTTCCTTCACATTTGATAAAGTGCTCCGTATAAAGATGGCTGCGCTACCTCTAAAGGCATCAGTTGGTACTGTAATTACCATGCTGTTATCAGGCAATTGTTGCGCTTTTTCATCTTCAATTTTAGCTTCTAAAATGTATTTAAATTTAGGTAAAATTCTTTTATTATTATTAAGTTTAACTATACACATTGTATCTGTGTCTTCATATAAATCAGGTTCTGCATTTATTTCAGGTGTGTATTTATCTAAGTTTTTACCATTATTATTTATTACCAACAACTTTTCTTTTATTCTTTCTTTATCTGCTGTTGACATAAATTGCTTCGTGTCACTTTGAACTCGAGAGTTATGGGCTACAGTCACTTCTGTTGAGGTCTTTAAGCTCTTCCCAATCGAGTGCAATGACTGACGATCATTGACGGACTCTGGGACCCAATTATCTCTCTCCTCCTCACTGTCATTCCACAAAGTAGTGTCGGGTGCACATCTTTTCTTCCTATGTTTATGATGTGACTTGAGGCGATTTCCTAAGTTTCTCTTACTGGTAGTTGAAGTTGATGCTTGTTGGCTGATCAATTCCAAGTTCACATCTGTATCAATACTAGTTTGGTTCCACTTAAGTTCACCTCGGTTTGGTGTTATGGTATTAAACGTCTTACGTACCATTGACGTACACACAGGCTGTGTGATTTGAGTTTCAGACCTTGTACCGCCATACTGGCCTCTTAGCGGGTGCAGATTGCTTGTTTGAAAGCATTCCACATCTTGATTGTGTTGAATGGCTGAGTTTTCAGTGCGGGTTGCGTCACTCTTCCATCTTCTAGCCCCTTTACCATTCCTGGTTCTCTTTCCATTCGTTTTGGCATGATTGAGGTACTTCGGCGGCCGTTCCTTAGTATCTCTATACCAATTTGAGTATCTAGGAGAGTTCGGTATGTATCGTTGAGCATTGGATGGTGCGGTGTGGTACCGTACTGTATTCTCACCATCAACCAATATTCTATTTTCAGAATCTCTTCTATGATTGGAGTGATTGCTATGATTGCTCCAATACTTTCTCTTCCAACTATGGTTGGGGTTTCTGGCAAATTTTCTTTTAATACTATTGCAACGGTCAGAGCTCTGATCATAACCGTGCTGATCATTTACTTCAGAATTATATTCATAATTCTCTTCATCATGATCGAAATGTATCGTTTGATCAGATGGATGAGGAATAAAATCCTCATAATCTAACTCGTGAGCGCTGTGCTCATTCTCACTATAATTATTTTCTAAATCTGAATCAGATGGTTGACCATTATGCTCATTCTCATCATAGGATGTGTATGAGTCTTCATCTGTATCTTTGCCAGTGCGCTGCATCATATTTGCCGATTCAAGTGCGTACTCCATACTAGTGTGGTTGTCGCCACTCTGGACATCGCTTTCAGAGTCCTCTTCAAAGATGTCTGACTCTTCTTCCTCACGGATTACAGGTAGATCCGGAGTTCTTGAGACTTTATAACAATACATGTCACCTTCAAAGACATCAGCCATGTGAGTCTGAGGTGGTCTTTTATATCTTTCTCTACTGGTATCCTCGTACCAGTCTTCGGCATCATCTTGGCTGTTTCTTGAGTACCTATTATTATTTTGGTACCAGCCTTTATTTCTGCGCCTATTTCTGCGCCTATTTCTGCGCTTTCTATTATTTCTCTGCCAGTTCTTTCTATTATTATATCGATTAAATCTTCTGCCTCTCTGCCATACAGGATTCGGTTGTCGTCGCCATGGGTTTGCACGGGCATAGTTATAAGTACTATGGCATCGGCCCGATCTCTTATTCGGTCTACGACGTCTTATATTCCTCCTCCGTTGCTGCCAGCGATTCCCCGTTGTTCCTGATGTCTTATTTTCGCAGATTACGTTCGATCGTTGGTTGGAACATTCCTTGTCCACCATTTTCGCGGATAGTTTTACCTTTTTGTCTACCATTAACGGTATTGGGTTATTCACATCTACTTTTAAACCTGTGCTACTTTCCTCTTTGAAATAGCACTTCCTATCCTTAAAATCGAATATGAGTGGTGTCTGTGACAATATATCACAGCCTAAAATGAGATTACCTTCGAAATCACAGTTATCTCCTACTATAACAAATTTAAACTGACAAGTTCTATTAGCTATTTCTAATGTAAGTGTGGTGATTCCGTACACCTGTATTACACCCTGGGTAATACTTTCTAAGTTAAGTTTAATGTCTTTGGAAATTAAATCAAAACTACCTTCTAAATCGTTAAAGTGTGTGTATTTAAGAATGTTAAGGGACGAACCTGAATCGATAAAAGCTCGTTCATTATGATAATACTTATTATTATTGCTTAAAATACTACAATTTAAATAATATGCGGCTACTCTGGTGCGGTGTGGTGCAAAATTGTTTTGCTCCGCGTGTCCAATATTACACACTTTGTGCGGCAATGGTGTCTTATCATCCATATTAGAAGCTACTCTTCCGCGTGGTGCTTCCTTGAATAGGTTTTCTACTCTTGGGGCGCGTCTCGTGGTGCACATGCGCGACGCCTTGCCTTTTCTAAAAAAGCTTTGTTCTGTACCTTAGCACACTGCTCCGTTTTATTGAGCTCCACCATTTCATTGTCTGATCCGCTTTCGTCTTATAGATACGGATGTGTTAGCTTTCTCATCATTTTGTGATCGTCTTTCCCCTTGTTGGGATCTCACCCTTTTCCACTATTTTACAACTCTTGTGTATATTACCTCTCTAAATATACTCTGGCTTCGCCGTGTCTTCTAGCTGAAGCTGTACCGGTGTCCTTGCATAGATTCTCTGTAGTAGCTCTTGCCTTAGAAAGAGAGCGACTGTGTTCTGCCTAATTATCTGCACAGGAGACAGTTTCCCTGCGCACAGGAAACTGCCTGCATCTGGACAACTTTTATTACCTCTATACTCATTGCGGTTTAGCTTTTCAGGTTTGTTCCCTTCAGGGTGAATCTCTGGACTGCGGGAACTGCATGCCCCTCCTTGACCTATCGAATGTTTTCCAACGTAATCCCTCTCGTCGCCTTGAAATTCATTTCTCCCTACCGTCATTGTTAGTCGACCATTCTGTGGTCTTCTCGGCATAGGAGCTTGTACTTCTAAACGCTTGCCTATGAACTGACTCTGTCTTTGCCTACCTACCTACTTCTAGCTCCCTACTGTTCCTGTACTTGTTAGGAACCGGGGATTATCATTATCCTGGGATATTGTTGATCCCGTGACTGTAATGAGGACGCATCGTAATTGCCTCTTCCTAAGTATTTGCGGTCATAATTCTTTTGGCCAATTATTGCCAGGTTTTCTGTACCTTTCGGCTGAACTTTGCGGGTCTATTTCCTCATTGTCAAATCTATTTCATTCTCTATGTATCCCTCTTTCAAGTATTATCTCCATATCGCCGCTATTTTGTCATCAAGGGGCTCTTCTTCTATATATCTACTTTCTTGCACTAAGGTTTACTTTACAATCAGAAGCTGTATTTCTTGTTTGTAAAGATCTTCTTGCCACCTGTTCTCCGTTAGTCTTTGCACCTTCTGTGGAAACTTTCATATAAAGGTGTTTATCCCACAACACAAGTACCCTTTCATACTCTTTACTTCACTACTATACCATACCCTCAATTCGAGTTCTTCAGAGAAACTCTGTCCACCAAGTCTCCTTAATTTGTGACAGAAAGTCGAAAGTGGTTCGGAACTGATTTCCTAAATTTCATACGTTTGAAAAATTCTTCGAAGACCTCCCCAACGCGGAAACGTTACGTCAAAGGCCGCTAAATTTTCAAGCAGTATCTTCTTAAATTCATCGTAAGAAGTTGCTTCAGAGAGCTCTGGGGTCGCTTCTAGCGCTATTCTTGCTGAAGAGTTTGCATCTGCGCTTAATGGACAATGGCGCCAAGTTATTTTTCTTGGCTCTGGTTATCCCCTCTTGGGCAAAGTTGTGCTCGAGTATCTTCAACCACGAGTTCACATGGGGACCAGTGGATGCGGCACCGATCTGTGGGGGCCCATCCAAAATTGGGATCTTAATCTTGGACATAAAAAGTCGGTTCACATTTACAGCCGTCATATTTTCTCTCTCGTTACGTTCGTCTTCTCCCGTCAGTGTTTAAGGACTTTTCTGACACTAATGCGAGGTGTGGCCAGTGTGTGGTGGTGGATGGTGTGTGTTGCTGTGTGCTACTGATACCGGGGCTCCGCGCGGGACTAATGGTGATGCTCTGCAGGAGTGGTAGTCGATCTGACCCTTGGACATTTACTACCGGAGCCTTCTCGTGATTGGCTCCCCACTACGTTAAATCTAGATTAAAATTTTTAAATACCTTTTAGAACAATTAAAAATTCAACATCCATTTAATACTGATAGTATATATAAACTAGCTCTTTTTATTTATAAGAAAAATAATTAAATATTTTATTAATTTTAACTTTATATTAATTCATATTTTAAATCTTTAATTACTATATATAATTATATATATATAAATATAAGTATATACTAAATAATATACTAGTATTATATATATATATATATACTATATATATATATAAAATCACTATACGTAATATTATTACTTTATAAAAAACAAATTACACACAACAGAATATTACCACCTGTGAAGATATGACATATAAATATACTATATCTATATAATATATAACATATATATTCAGTTAGTATACTAATACGTATTATATAGCGAAATACCTATATATATATATATACTATATATTATATAGTATATATCTATAGTATATATATGAGTACTGGCCAATTTATTATGGATTTTTAAAAAATTTCAAAATTTCAACACAAGGGTAAAAAAAGATAAAGCTTAATTGATAAAAAAACATTTATTTGGGTGCTATATGATGGTGTTGTATATGATATATTGTTTAATAAGCAGTTTGGCCACCTTTTGCATGAATAAGTGCTTTAACACGTCTTGGCATGCCAGTGATCAAAGTTCTGCACATTTCTTGAATTCGCGGAGATCGAAACCAAACTTCAATAAGACGTTCTATAAGTTGTTGTTTGGTCGTAATGGGCTGTTTATGTATTTCATCCTTGAGTATGCACCATAAACTCTCTATAGGATTCATGTCTGGAGAATTTCCAGCCCATGGGAGCACCTGAACGCCATTTTCTGTGCACCATTTCTTCACCGATTTTGCAGTATGGCATGGAGCAGAGTCTTGTTGAAATATCCAAGGACTTTCACCATACCATTCCCTTATTTGAGGTAACAAACGACCTTTAAGTACCTCTATGTACTTAAATTGGTCCATGGTTCCATCAACAATGTGTAAACGGCTTGTTCCATGCACAGAAATAGCTCCCCACACCATGATTTTTGTTGGAAATTTTATTGTTTTCTTCAGACATTGAGCTAAAAATTCTTCACCAGCTCGTCTTCGAACAGTCTGAACACGGTCATCAAGTACTGCGATGGTTGATTCGTCAGAGAAGACTACCTACATGAAAAAAGAAAATATACAGTTCATACAGTCAAGAGAACTAACTACCTACATGAATATAAATAATATACAGTACAGTTAAAAAAAATACTGTCACAGATACTGTAACAGAAAATATTCCTATATCCACTAATAAATTATTTTTATGCACCACAACTTCTAATAATAATTAATGATCTTTTGTCCAATACAAGTTAACTATAGATGTGTCATTCTTACCTTTTCCCATTGCTCGGAAGTCCACTCAACATGGTTCTTAGCCCAGGCATAACGTGTCTTCATCATCATCTCTGTAAGTCGAGGCTTCTTTCTCGGGCGATACGCTTTCAATCCAACTTCCAAAAGCCTCTTGTTCACTGTTCTTCGGGCAAGAATAACACCCTCCGCAGCCAGTTGAAAAGAAATCTGTTTGCAAGTTAATCTTCTGTTAAGAAGAGCCTCTTTTATTATCTTTCTATCCATTCTAGGAGTTGTTTTACGTTTCCGACCACATTTTCCAACCCTACTCGAGTTCAAATTTTGACTGTTTTCCATTTTCTTTTTAATATTGCTAACTGATTGAGTTGATACATTCAATTTTTTGGCTATTTCTTTCTGTTTTAGCGTACCTACACTTAATAGAACATTTATTTGTCCAACTTTGCGTGGACTCAAGTCCTTAAATTTACCCATTTTCTAAAGTTTCTAAATAGCATAGATTTGTTAAAAAATATAAAGACAAAGTCTATTTTTATAAATCAAATCTGGGAACAATACATATTACTGCAAAAATAAAAATTAAAAGTCTATAAGAGGCAGAAAATTCAACTTCACAAAGCCAAACTAATACACAGAATGATTTCGTCAAAATCTCGTGCGCGGACTAATACACGTGGGTCCAAGTTATTTCTACAGTGTTGCCAGATTTACTCGAATATTAGACTAAAAGTCTCTAAAAATTAATGTTTAATAGTTGTTCGGTGCTATTGTATAAAAATAAAATGATTGCAATAATTTAAATACATTTTGTTGACCATTTTGTTGGAAGAATTTGAAATTTGTGAAAAAATCCAATAAATAATTGCTGCATAGTACTGTATATATATAGTTATTGCTATATCAGAGTATATATATATATTATATAATATATATATATATAATACTATATTATATATATATATTATATATTATAATATATATATAATATATATATGTTAGAAATTATATAATATGTGATATAAAAAAAAAACTTTCCACACCAAGCTTCAAATTAAACTTTAGTATTATATTATATATATATATACTATAATTACTGATATATATTTTATATTATACTACTATGTAGATATATACGTATATAATAGTATATAATATATATAATATATAATACTAATAGGAGTATATAGTTAGTTAGAGGAGAACAAACTGCCGGGAGTACATTAATATATATATACTATAAGTATAATACTCAGTATACCTATATATTGATATATATATATATATATATATTATATTATATATATACTATATATATATAATAATAGTTTATATTATATATATATATATACTAACTCATATTTATATACTAGTATATTAAATTATATATATATAGATTATATACTTATATATTTATATACTTAGATCTCTAATACCTACTATTTTACCTTTGATATATCGTTAAGAAAATCGGGGATTTTTAAATTTGATATAGGGGGTTCGAGAAAATATGACTCTATTGTGTCTTGGTAAAACAATCGCACAACAACTATTACAGGGCGTAATATAGAAACAATGAACCTATACAGGGTTGTTATTAGGAGTAAGCACGTGTTCATCGCTCATCAACAATACTCATTTTCCTTAATTTATCATGGATAAAAAATTAAAACTTCGCTTTATGGTGTGTACCCAAATAGTACACACGTGTGTATTTACTCTATCACACACCACATATCACTATTATATATATATATATATATTATATATATATATATATATTATTATATAGTATTATATATATATATATATATATATATATATATATATATATTATATATAATTATATATATAAGATATATATATATATAGTTATATATATAATATACTACTATATATATATATATATATATAATATACTATAGTAGGTATATATATATATATACATTACTATACCAAGTATACTAGTAATAATATAGTATATATTAGTATATAAGACTTCCTATATATACATAGCTATATATATATATACAAGTATGGTCTAGAAATTGTTCTTTTAGACGCTCTTAATATTTCTTCAGAAACAAACAGACTTCAGACTTCAGACAAACAGACTTCAGACTTCCGGTCTGTGATAGATTACGTTACTAATTATAGATGCAAAGTGGCTTTAATAGAATTTTTGCTTTCTTTCTTATTGTTTATAGCAAGAATTTTTATAAGAATGTTTTTGTAAGCAATTGAGATGGTTTATTGTTAATAGTGTTCTTCTATTTAACTATTTTTAGAGAGAAAAGATTTGTGGGATTGAAAAATTTTCTTTAACAGATAGATTGTGTTAAAAACAAGTGCAATGTTTTACTCTAATCGCGTAAAGTTTTTCTAATACTTTTAAGGGATTTTTAATGATTACACTGCCTCTATATTTTTCTTTACGTACTTGTGCAAAACTTTATATGCATACAAATATAAATATATATATATATATATATATATATATATATATATATATATATATATATATATAAATATATATATATATTATATATATAACTATATTATCATTATATATATTATATATACTTATCATACTATATATTATATATATATATAATATATATATATATATATATATTTTATATATATATATATATATATATTATTAATTTCTATTTATTAGTATATACGCATTACAAAGTATTTATTTTGGCACTTTTTGACTTGTGATCTCTTTTGGATCCACTGCTGGTCGGGGATATGAAAACAGTATTAATCCCCTATGAGAATAGATACAACTGAGAAATTTAGACTGACCTTTTTACCATTTAGATGGCGATTTTTGACCTTGTTCCTTTTGGAGTTTCCTTCTTGGGATTTTGGACGTCTTGTTGTTAATGAAAATTTTCGGAGTTTTCGATTACTCCGAATGTACGATTTGTCTGGGCTTATTTAGACGTCACCAAATTTGGAACTCACTTACTTTTGAAATTTTTGTATTTATCTTCTTCACTGTTTATGGAAAGTGAAATAAAGCACTTCTTTCTTCCGGATAGGACTTTAGGCTTTTAAATCTAGCTCTAAATCGGTCCCGTTAAAAAATTCGGACGCCAGAACTGGACTGCTGGATGAGTTAGCTTTATTTATTGGGTTGTAGAGTTTCTAACTTTAGCTTTAAGTGTCTCTTCTGCTTACGACTGGTGCCTCAAAACCCCTTACTTTTCGAGAGCTATGTATACCGCTTTTGATGCGTTATTACTATTACTATTCAAGAAGATTTTTATCGTGTTTTAGGTCCTGGGGAAATTTTCAATTTTTCTATAGCGGCTTAGCTAAAACTGCAGTCTCTATTAATGTATGTAATACCTATTAACGCTGATAGATATTCCTTGCAATGACTACTTCTTGAAGAAATGTTTATGAAAGATTACTCAGTTTTTATTTCTTTATTTTTATATATATATATATATTTACACAAATGATTTATTGCGTTCGTAATTAATAAAAATTAAGAAATAGTTAAGTTTGATTAGCACTTTTTGGATTGTTAATAAATGTTAAAATGTTCACAATTATATAAATGTCAATTTCAAAAGTTTTAAGTAAAAGTTAAAATATTAAGTTAGGTTAGGTTAAGTAAAGTTTATAAAATATTAATCATAAAGTATTTTTCGTAACACACATAAAGTTTTATGATATACATAAACATAAATTCTATATTAGTGATTGTAAGTTAAACTAATAAGAATAAGGTAAAAGGATAAGCTTAATAAGCGATAAGCCCAGACTCGTATTTTAAAAGTCTTTCTGTAATTTAACACATTTTTAAAATTCAACTGATATATATATATATCATATCATATATATTATTAATATATAATATATAACTATATTATATTATATAAATATATATATATGATAATATATATATAAATTATTGTATAATATATATATATTTGTTACCCAAAACAAGTATAATTATATATATAATTTATAATATATAAATTATATTATATATATATACTATAATATAATTATATAATTATCAAGTTATATCATTACTTATATTGCAGAATACGTTTCACAAAGTGTTTTTCAAGGCATGATGTTATTATAATTTATATATATATATATATATATATATATATAATATATATATATATTATATATAATATATACTTATATATATATATATATATATATATATATATATAATATATATAATATATATATATATAGTATATATGATAGTATAATATAAAAGAA
Organism: Trachelipus rathkii; assembly: GCA_015478945.1. Taxonomy (NCBI): domain Eukaryota; kingdom Metazoa; phylum Arthropoda; class Malacostraca; order Isopoda; family Trachelipodidae; genus Trachelipus; species Trachelipus rathkii. The sequence continues at coordinate 25,173 of JABUQX010041029.1, read as the reverse complement.
GTATACTATAATATATATTATAATATATAAATATATATATATATAGTATATATATATATATATATATATATATATATATATTATAATATATAATAGTTTATGTGGTATGCTAAAAAATATATATAATTTTTGGTCTCGCGCTATACATAAATGTACATAATTTGTGTTCCTGG
>JABUQX010041029.1:0-15000 GCA_015478945.1 Trachelipus rathkii | reverse complement strand
GAATGTTCTTTCAATTGTTCTTGTCGAACATGGTTGAGTTATTGATATAAGTAAGGCATTTTTAATAATTGGGGAAAATGCCGTTGCTTCCTTGATCACTTCAACTATTTCTAAATTTTCTAGTGCTTCACGGTCAAGCTTCTTCTCCCTTCAATTCACATATCATAGTTCAGCCTCACATTGCAGTCCTCTCAGTTCATAAAAGTCTTCAAATACTTTAATTTTCTCTTCAAATTCCTTATACGAAAGGGCAAGCTCAGTGACGGATGAAGTAATAAAAGAGAAAAAGCTGGTGAATTCTCTCCAGAATGCTGCTCTCCAAGGAAACTGTGAAAGAATCCAGGTATGGTATTAGAATAGTCCTCATCCAATATTCTTCATCGGTGGTAGCAAGAGGATTCAAGCGATGCTTCTGGCGATCCACCACTCTTGGTGGCTGAAGATCAACCATAAGAGGGTTTTCAAGCTATCTGCTTTATCCTTGTATAAATGTTTATATCGCCATGTTGCTGTTTGATGATCTTTTCAAAAGTGAAAGAACTTTCTTCCACATGGTTCGAGGCATTGATGAAGGTCAAACTCTTCGACTGTTAGGATTATTCACGACTGTTCCAACCAAAGGCCGAATATATTGTTATAAGCAGGTTGAAATACAGGAAACAGGGTTTTGTGGCAGCACAAACAGTTGAAATGGCATTTTTTTCTTGTTTTACCAGCATTAACCTCTCTTTGCCAAGTTCCCAGACCCTGCACTAATCCACAAAATGTGTGTAATGAATATTGAAATACTGCGGTATTTTTCTGACCATCGCGTCTCACAAAACGCTGGAATACTGCGTATGTATTTTCTTCTCAAAACGGATTCACGAAAGAAATTGATAATGTCTTTAATAGTGGATACAGTATTGCGGATTTCAGATAAAGAGTTCAGATGTTCAATGTATTTTTTTCTCGTATTATTCTCTGTACTCCTCCTTCTTTCCCTGCCATAGCTGACCAGCCATCGTAACCTTGTCCAACGCACTTGTTTGGATCTAGGCCATTCTTGTCAAGAAAACAATCAATAGAACTTGCTAAGGTTTTTGCATCCATAGTTTCTAATAATGCAAATCCAATGAATTCTTCACGAATGCACATTTCCGTCTCATCAAAAAATCTGATTCCAATAGATAATTGTTCATTCCCAGATATATCAGATGTTTCGCCAGCTAAAACAGAATATGCATATGCTTTTTTGACATCTGCAATGATCACGCCAGTCACAACACTCCCACACAGATCAATAAGTTCATTTTGTATTCTTGGTGATTTATAAGAAGCATTTTTGGCCCCAACTGTAAGGCGTTTCAACTCATTGTTTCCAGAATATATTTGCAAACGAATTAGATCTTTGAAAATGCCCTTCATTTGTTCTGCACCTCGTAGAGGTAAAATCGTGCACCCCACAAAAAATAAGGGTTGTTATTACAGGATGAAATTAACTTATTGTTTTCTGCAGAGCGCCTAGCTGAATGTCCAGTTTACGTATTTGCATGTCACTGCTACATCTTCCCAAGAAGATTTAGGGCTTGCTCGTGCAGCTTCTAAGTGCCACCTACTTTCAACATGGCTATTTAAATATTCATGAAATTCTTGAATTTCGTAAAGGATTTCACAACAAAGGAACCATCAGCTCCCTGTATAGTCCTCGCGGGAAAAAGAATGCAATGCAGATAGAAGTGCTTCCCTTCAATATATTGAATATAACAACCAAGGGAAAATGTCTGTTCAAAAGCCAACTATGCACGGAATTTCCTTTTGAGATGTTATAGCGTCATTTGCAAATCGTTACTTGGAGGAGGCTTCCAATGATTTTTCAGCATTTCTCTTTTTGTGTCAGACGGCATAACACCGGATTTCCCTACCCATTTCCCTAAGCACCTTCTGCTTTTAAGTTGAAACGGGCCCAACTCTGGACTGTGGATCAAAAACTTCCTTCTCTTTTGCCACTATCACTAGGCCCAGGAGGGCTAGGGCTGATTCGCTTTCTCTTCTCAGAACCTGCGAAAAGTTAATATACAGATATATATTACCGTTATGGTATTATTATATATATATATATATAGTATAGTATATATATATATATATATATATATAGTATATATATATTATGTATATATATATAATATATATATTAAGTATTTATATATATATATATATATAATAATAATATATATTATAATATTATAATACACCAGATGTTTGAGTATATATATATAATATCATATATAATATATACTATATAATTAATTTAATATATATATATATACTAATATATTAATATATATAATATATATATATATATATATATATATATATATAACTATATATAATATTATATATTATGATACATATACTATATATATGTTTGATTTTGGCCACAATCTATTAATATAATTATGTTACCAGGGGTGCGGGACGGAGACCCAACTCAAATGCACGGCACCACCCCTTTACCCCCTTTCTGCCTTTTCTGCTGAGAGACTGTTTCTCTTTTCATCAGATATTAGCCAAGCATTGCTAAATACTCTCTCAGGCCAAGTAAACATTTTGCTTAACTTTCCACCAACTGATAGGATCATCATTTGTAGCTAGTCGTTTTTCCTTATGATGATTTTTTCACATTATTTACTCTACATCTTTGTAATGCGTGTGTCTTACATTCAATCACTAACTCAGGACCTGTAGAATCATTCCAGCACGCAAATACAATAGCTAACTGAATAATATACATATGTATCAGTTAGATATGGTCTCTGTAAGAACTTTACGTTTAATTTCCTAATTATATTGGGTGGCGATATTAATAGACTGTTTGGATTGAAGTTTTTTAACTGCGACACAAAGTGACGATTTAACTTGTTCTAATATGGTGTTACAAAAAAACTTGCCTTATAACGGGGATCCAAGTAAGATTTGCAATAAAGTATGAAGGCCATTAATTTCCCAGAACCAAAGCGTTTTTCTAGCTCTAGTATAATACACCTTCCATACCTCTTTTTAAACGTTATCATTTTTCATTGAAGATGGTTGAAAATGCCTTTCCTTAGAACTGAGATTAATGGTATTACTATCCGGATGCACAGAAGGTGCAACAAGGCGATGATTTTTTTTCGGTAACTCTTCAAATGGTTTCAATTTCCACATTAGTAAAAATGTTAACTTTGGAATACGAACTAGGCGTACGAAGGAAGAGGTTCTTTTGAGCAATACCCATTCTTTCCAACATATGAAGTGTACTATTCCAGGGAGTTGGAATGTCTTTGATAACATAAGATATGGAATATCAAGCCGTTTTTAAATTGCCTTCAACTCTATTTTATTTTCATTTCATTTTCAAGATTCATCTTAAGTATTTTTATTATTTAAAATTCCTTATCAAATCTCGACAAATAAATATCCGCGTCAACATTCGCAGGGCCAAAGCGCGATGCGCATCTTTAATATGTGCGGATGCGGATATTACCTGCATCACTAATATATATATATTATATTATATTATATATATATACTATAGTATATAATATATATATATATATATATATATATAATATATATATATATTATATATATATAATTACTATATACTATATATATATATGTATTATATATATATATATATATATATATATATATAACAACTATATTATATACCAACGAAAGATAGCTATTATATCTAATATATAGTATATATATAATATATATATAATTTATATATATATATTAATATATATGTTAATATATATTATTTATTATATATATAGATATATATAATATATATATAATATATATATAATATATATACTATATAGTATATATATATAATATATATATATATATATAGTTATATATGAATTTTTTCTGTAGTTAATGGGCAGCCAAGTATATAAAATACAAATTGAATTGAAAGATTATTATTTCAAAGAAGTTATACTTCTTTAATTAAAATTCTATTTGTTACAGAAATTCAAAATTGAAACAAAGCCAAGTGTCTTACCTTTTTTTCTCTAAAAATCTCCTAATGTCCATGATTTCAGTAACTGAAATTCAGTTACAGGGGGGGCCGACGCCACTCCTAGACACCTGTATTGCGTAAGCCCATATTATATATATATATTATATAGTATATAATATACTATATAATATAATATATATATATATATATAGTATATATAATATATATATATATATTATCTATATATATATATATATATATATATATATATAGGTATATATATATACTATTATACTAGTATAATATATATATATAGTATATGTATATATATATATATATATATAATATACATTTAATATTATATATATATATAAAATATATTATATATATAATTAATATATATTATATATATATAAGTACTATATATTATATTATATATATTATATATATATATATATATGACTATCACATTATATACTATATACTATATATAATATATATATTTGATATAGCACGTAATATCAGTACACACTCAGACCTAAACCAAACAAATACCGTATATAGATCGAAGCCCAAAACGGCCACAACAATAACTAATAACATACAACAGCTACTAACGAAACTGACAGCGGTATAATACTATATACACACTGAGCAAATACAAACTAAAAATCGTTTCCATAAAACAATAAAAGAAAAGTGTCAACACAGTGAAGTTCCGTGTGTAGGGACTGTTACACGAAGTAACGGAGAGAAAACCACCCCGTTTACAATTTTAAAAAGCCGAGAGCCGTTAACCGTTACAATCGTTTACACTTTTTAAATGCTGTTTGGAAGCACAGTACCGTTACTCGTCTAACAAGTGTGTTAACGCCCGTTACGTAACGACCGTTTACATGCTAACCGCGTACTGCCCACTCTGCACTATATAAAATATAGGTATATACTATATATTAATAGATATATTTATATAGTGTAATACTCACATACTATACTCCGCCGATTAACACCTATATTGATCATAATTACCTATATGAGGCTCACTCCCTATATTATACTTATAATATATATATATATATTATATCTACATATTAGGTATATATTCCTTCTAAAAATATAGATATATATGGGCGTAGTATTGGTCTATGGGGGCAGGGGAGGGGTACGTTGCCCCCCCCCTAAATCTTGGCGCAAAAAAAATTAAATTTTCCCACTATGAACAAAAATAGTTTGAACAGAAGACGTTTTAAGGCGTTCGTCATTAGTAGACAAGAACTGCTGGCATAAAGAAGTAAATTACATTCAACTCGACAATCAGATACCCATTGCAAGTTGATAATTATAACTTAAAAGCCTATTATAAAACGTATTATTTATTTTTCTAAAGTTTTAATGTGTTTTCCTTTTCATATTGCTTAACACGTCTGGAATTAGCTTTGGCCTCTTTTTATACAGCTGTGCTTCTTCTGACATTGCTCCGCTAGAACTCTCAGTATGTACGATAACATTGCGGCTGCCAAAGCTGGTATAAATCAATCACGGAGAAGCTACCCCGGTTGATATTCAGCCTGCAGGACAACCCCAAATCAAAAAATAAGTGCAGAAAGATAAAGAAATATCTACAGCAAATTTTGAAGACCAATTAATTTGTCTGCCGGAACCCATGACTTACCTGTAAGAGGTAAGAAGACCTGCAGAGGGAATTTTGCAAGACCTGATTAAGGCGATAGAGACTACGGTGATGTGGAATGAAAGAACATATTCAAGGAAAGCAAAAGAATCCCGTCTGGACGTCTCGATGATTCAAAATGAACTGCGCATCAATTTTGTGTTGGGGGGGGAAAATTTAATTTTTCATTACAAAAATACCCATTGATCTGTCGCGTTGCAAAAAAAAATTTTTTGTTCCTTGTCTAACTCCATATTGGCAGATTGAAAACTGCGGATTTGGTCAGGGCAACGAAGTCAATTATCTTAGCATTTAAGGCTTTTTTCGATCTGTGAAAAAATGACTGTTCGAGAAGACATTTCTGTGGGATTTGAGGTTCTTGAAGTTCTTGAACCATTGCCAAAAAGATTGATTTGTTTTTAGAAAAGGTTTGAAGCCGAGGTCTATGCGTGGGCATCTCTTCGACAGCGTGCGCAGCATTGGGCAGGGATCTAAAAACATAGGGTTCAAAAAAGAAAACTGCTAGGGGGAAAAATATGAAAAAAGCATTATATTTTCCTGTGTTAACACATCGGAACTCTTAATTTGGTCTATTAATGACTTAAACATTTATTCCTATTCCGGAAATTGAAATACTATTGCCACGATAAAAGACAAACTTTTTTCAGAGACTCCAACTTAAAAAGAAAATACATTCCAACTTGCCTAAACTTTGTGAAACCCGTCGGACTCAAAAATATCATAGTAATGCTATTTTCCATATAAATATGATAAAAATTGTTGAAAGGGAACAATCAAACAAGAAAAACAGCGTTCCTTTATTATGCTGTTCGGCAACAAAACCCAATTTCATTATTACCTCTTTCGTAATAACCAAATAATTTTGCTTTAGTTGAACCAGTGGTTAACATTATTCAAACATAAAAATATTTACCTTAAGTAGTCACTCTGATCAATCCACAAGAATTTTGAAAGTTGTCAAAGACCACTGAAAAACTGCTGATCAAATAATTGCTGAACTGCTCTTATCCACCATATGTTATTACTGCTGAGTTCCTTAGTAGAACGTTGCACCACCCTAGAAAAGACAACTCCTGCAACAACATTAAAGCAAGCATCATCCTGCGGAAACTTCTGCTAATATTGGAGCTTCGTGTCTTGTTGCCTTATCTCGGACTCACTTCTATCCTCTTAGAGACGTAGATTTTCAGAAAACAATCACGGGCCAGCATTTTAATTCTTTTTCATTTGCATCGCGTTTCTTTATGCTAGGTGCTCCCTAGGCTAGTTAGCGTGAGAAAGTAAAATTTTTTCAGAGCTTTAATGTTCTTGATGTCAATAAAAACTCATACCGAAATCGATGACTTTACTGGTAATATACCTTGTGAGCTGGATAAAAAAATGGATAAGCAAAAGTCTGAAAACGGACTTGCGAACTTACTGAAATTATTTAAGAATAGCTGACCCCTTTTTTTCACGTCACGAAATCAAAAACCAGTTCTATTAATGTGAACTGATGCTCCGGCTGTTCAATTTCAGTACCATTGAAAAGAGTCTTATCAGCACTCTGCGAAAGAGTGAAAAGACTTGGCTAAGACAAAAACAATTGAAGAAAAAGACATTGCTTAATTGGGACTATGTAGGATGAGTATTCTTAAAAATGATTAGTAAGTAAAAAAATGAATTGGAAACAAATGTAATAGCGAAATTCGCTGAAAATCCACAGGGCATCTAATTGCCTAGTTTTAGATTTAATTTTAAGTACCACTCAGGACTCCTACTAGCCAACCACCCATAAATATCAACTTTACCGTTTGCTCCTAACAGTTATTTTTATTTTTACTCACCTCTATTTTTCAAATTTTTTAACAAACAAACTGTTGTAGACTTGTTGATTTTATTTATATTATAACCGAAAGTAACTTTGTTTATCCTGTGTATTATAACCCATCAAGTCAAATCCGTGCGTAACACACACACACACACACACACAACACACACCACACACACACACACACACACACAACACACACACAGAGAGATGAGAGAGAGGAAGAGAGCACACACACAACACAAACAAATATAAACATTCATACAAAAACCAGACTAAAAACCAAACGGAGATGTTTGTTAAAGACTGAAATAAACCAGATTTTCATTTAAGAAAAATATAAATGCCAAATATTTGGCTCAAAAATCACGAACTATACAATGAAAAAAAATAAACTAAACAAAACCTATAAAACTTTACCAAAAAGCAATATGCATTTTCATTTGGTTTTAGTCCATAACTAAAAATAAATGAAAAATTTAAATTGGATATTCTTAAAAACTAGCTGCAGAACCTCTTCGAAGACGAATAATTGATAATTTCCGAGTAGAATAAAATTTAATAAAACAAAATATTATTTGAAGAACACACATTTACACTTTTCCTTAAAACATCACAAAATAATAATAACAAAAAAATAAAATAAAGATAAACTTTCGGGAACGACTTGTCAAACACGTCTACACTCCACAAGATTAAAACCACACGCACACACATATTATAGGCCTATATATATATATATATATAAACAGATTAACGAGATCTATTTTCGAAATTGATATATGTGTTGAAAAACATAGATAGAATGTAAATAATAGATCGTATCTACTCGTAACAACCTAGCATATGAATAAGAAACACCATGTGAATAAATGGATATTTATTCTTTCTACTTAAATACTAGACCTTATATACGACAGGCGTTGTTTTACCACATCGAGATTCACGCTATTACTTGATATGTTGAAACACAGTTAAATAAACTAAGACTATGAGACATTAGTAAAAATATGGCCATGTTGCCAGAATTCTTTCTACTGGCAAAGGAGCCAAACAAAAATAGTATAAAATATATTTTTTCTTAGATATAAACAATATTATTCAAAACACTCTCCCCTTATTGTAATAATTCGCGCAGACTCGTTGGTTAAGTCATTCCAATTTTTCCCGAGTTCAGGGCATCTATTAACCTTGCTTGATGTAGAAGGCTTTTTGAGTCCATCTGCAAAGTTTGATTCACTGCTAAATCTTGAGTTACTTCTAATTCATCATTTGGAACTTTTTCTCTAATGAAGAAAATGCCGATGCGTACTTTCTATATGCTTTAGTCCTTTTGTGAAATTCATGGGATTCTTACTTGAGTTTAATATCATAGCTTCATTGTCAATCCCAGAAGAAGGTAGGTTTCTTGAATGACTTCTGTTTAAGTTTCTTCCAAAACCAGTTGATGAAATGCCACACAATTTCTTTTTCGGTGGCTATGCATCTTGCTGCAATAATTTACAGGCTTCTGTTCGTTGAAATAGCAACTCGAACTTTGCTTTTGACTACTCCATGAAATTGCTCCTCCAGCATATAAACAAACAATTCCAGTTGTTGAATGCCCTGTTCTTAAGTCCCCAGCATGATCTGCATCACTGTACCCTTCCAGATGATCTTGTTCAGAATCACATTTATAAATAATACCCTTCTCTTGTGTACCCTTCAAGTATCTGAACACTCTTTTAACTTTTGTAACATCTTCTATTGATGGATTTTCAACACTTCTGGCAAGATAATTAACAGCAAATGCAATATCTGGTCTTGTTGCTGTTGCAAGATATAGAAGAGCTCCTATTGCTGATCTGTAAGGGAAACTCTCCCTGGCTTCAATGTCATGTGTAACATTATCCTTTAAAATGGGTGTTGACACTGCATTGCAATTTTCCATACCAAATTCCTTTAGTATTCTTTTAGTATAACATGACTGACTAATTTTCTTTGAACCATCATTTCTTGATTCAATTTCAATTCCTAAAAAATATGTTGCAGATTTATATGTTATTTTGAATTCCTTTTTTAATTCTTCTAAAAATTTCTGCAATTCTGCTTGACTTGTTGATGCAACTAGTCCATCATCAACATATAATGCAAGTATGATTTTATGTCCATTCTGATTTCTTATGTAAAGACAAGGATCAGCTGTACTTTTACCAAAATTAAGTTTTGAAAGAAAGTTTCCAAGTCTTTCATTCCAGCATCTTGGTGCTTGCTTAAGCCCATACAAACTGCGTTTTAATTTGCATACTTTGTCTGTCCCATCTTCAAAACCTTTGGGTTGTTTCATATATATTTCTTCTGATAAATTTCCATAAAGAAATGCTGTTGAAACATCAAATTGTATTAAGGACATATTTTCTTTAGTTGCTACACTTATTAAAGTCCTTACAGTACTTTTATTTGCTACTGGACTGAATGTTTGCTCATAGTCAATTCCTTTATGTTGACTATACCCTTTTGCAACTAATCTTGCTTTATATTTGTCAACTGTACCATCTGGATTCATTTTAATTTTATAAATCCATTTGTTTTCAATTGGTTTTCTTTCTGGTGGTAATTCAACTAGTTCCCAGGTTTGATTTTCTTTCAATGATTTCATTTCATTTTTCATTGAATTAACCCATTTTTTCTTATGCTTACTCTGCATAGCTTCTTTATAATTTTCAGGTTCTTCCATATCTTCTAATAATAGATAAGTACTGTAGTCATCAAACCTTGATGGCTTTTTAATTACTGATCTGTCTCTTAATTGTTTTGTGCTTACTATTCTATCTTGTTCTTCTATTTCTGAATCAGATTCTATTTCTGTATTAGATTCTATTTCTGTATCAGATTCTGTTTCTGTATCAGATTCTGTTTCTGTATCAGATTCTGTTTCTGTATGTGGTGAGTTTAATCTAATTATAGATGTACTGTCATCAGTTTCTGTATTTTCTCTATTTGATTCTTTCTTTTTATTTTCTTTTTCTGATTCTATCTCATCTGATATTGAAGTTGAAAGTTCTTCTCTTTCAAATACCACATCTCTGCATCTAAACACAAAATTATTTGCTTGATCATATATTCTGTAGCTTTCATCTCCATCATAACCAATTAACACACCTGATTTTGCTTTTGGGTCTAACTTTCTTCTTTTCTGATCTGGAATCCACCCACTGCATGCTGTTCCGATTACACGTAGATGCTTGATTCTGGGCTTTCTATCATACCAGATTTCAAAAGGCGTTTTCCCATCAACTGTGGATTTTCCAGTTCTATTTATTATATATGCTGCTGTGTTAATTAATTCTGCCCAACACTTCTGTGGAAATTTTACTTTTGAATACATGAGTGATCTAGCCGCTTCAACTAGCGTTCTATTTTCTTTTTCCACTCTATTTTGTTGTGGAGTATAAGGAGCCGTTAACCTTTGTCTTACTCCATATTTATGTAAAAGCTTTTTAACTAACTTATTATTAAATTCTAAGCCATTATCACTTAAAAATTCTCTGATTGGATGTCCTTGTACTTTTGCTTCTTCAAGTACTTGCTCCAATTTTTCTACAACTTCTGATTTTTCTTTAATAAAATATACAAATCTCATTTTTGAGAAATCATCTTTGAAACATACAAAATATTTATAACCTGAGTTTGATAATACTTGAAATGGTCCACAAACATCTGCAAATAGCAATTCTCCTTGCTTAGTACTATTTGGTCTTTTTCCAAAATTCTGACGATGCATTTTTCCATTTATACATCCTGTACAATTTCTGTTATCAAGGTGAGTTTCAATATTTAGTTCTCTTTTGATCAGATTTCTTATGTGTCTTCTATCCTGGTGTCCCATTCTTTCATGATATAACTGTAATAGATCCTTTTCTTCAAGTGCATTTATTTCTGGTATATGGGAGATTTTAGCTTTCATTGCAACTTTGAATAGCCCTTCCTTTAGTTTACGATAGCCATTAAAATAGGCTTTTTTGTCTACCATAAAACTACATACACTTGGTTCAGATATAAATTCACTATTTGGATGCTTATCATGAGCTGCTAATACTGAAAATAAATTTTTCTTAATATCAGGAACATACCAAACATCATTCAAAAATAATTGAGATATTTTTCCATCTACAACTGATTCTACTTCAATTGTTCCATATCCTAACACATTTGCTTCCTGACCATTTGCTGATTTTACCTTGACTGAATGCTCAAATTCATTAAAAGTTTTAAAATAACTTTTCACATTTGTTATATGTTTTGTAGCGCCATTATCAAAATACCAATTTTCTCTATCATTTTCTTCGGAAATAAAAACTTGTTCATCTACCGCTAACATAAAAGCATTAACTTCTGTTTTAGCTTTTGAATTTTCTTTATTTTCAAAATTTGCATTTCTTTCTGGCTTTATTTTTCTTTCTGGTCTACCATCTGCAATCCATTTTCTGCAATTTTTGATCCAGTGACCTTTTAAATGGCAGTAATTACAAGGAAATTTCTTCATTTTATCTTTGGTTCTATTTTCTCTGTAGTTTCCTTTTATTGTTAACGCTTCTTGATTTTCTGACTTAACCTTTGATGCCAACTTATTTGCTTCTGTGCAAAGCCAAGTTACCAAATTATCTATACTTCTTTCTTTTCTATTACTATGAATCATGAGCCATGTAGTTTGGAAATTTGAATAATCCTTTGGCAAAATTTCAAAAAAATCTTACATATGAGAAATATCTCTGGCAATGTACCTTCATTCTTCTCTTGAATTTTGACAATTTCTTCCTGAAGATTACCCCAGAGCTGTCTTATTGAAGATAAATTTCCAGCCATGTCTAATTTCTCATTCCATTTGTAAGAAAAAAAACTGTGAACAAACATCGTAAACTTTGTTTTCTTCAACTCCTGCAAAAAGATTGTGTAGTTCCTTCCATACTTCATCTGGCTTCAAAAGATTCCTTATTTGACTTCTAATACTTTGGCTTGAGGTTGAAACCAACAAAAACATTACATCTGATTGAGTTTTGTTGAATTTGTCTAATTTCTTTTTGTATGCATTTTTCTCTTCAACTGTTGCTGTAGTACTGGGTTCTTGTGGCTTTTCTAATTTACCATTGATTGCTTCTATTGCATCTGGTATACCACTTAGCCTTATTTGCATAAGATACTTCCAATCTTCCCAGTTTGCCTCTACATTGTGGGAATTAAGTTTAAACCTAGAGAAAGCAAATTAGATTTCACTGAAGAAATACCATAGGGCTTTGTTCTAATTCTATTTTAGAGTTTATCTATGGCCTATTTTCTAATTCCTATTATAGGGTTTATCTAGAGGCCTATTTCCATAATTCTATTATAGGGTGTGACCTAGGGCCTACCTTTTCCACTTTCTAATGTTCACATTCAATTAGGCTTAGGTTACTAGACTACTCTCAGCCTCTCTCAGATATAAGAATATAGACACGTACCGCTCATATATTACCTACTCCGCACACTATATCTCCATATAATGTGATATTTTACGATATAACTCTCACACCTCTTATTACGCTGAGTGATCACAGTGTACTCTCGGAGAGGATCAACCCGCTATTACATATTATTCTCGATAACTATCCACCTCAGCTCAAATAAACAAAGACCTAATGGACGACATTAGGTAAAAATATTGGCACACAGTAGATTGCGCCAATTTCTCTTGCGTTTTAAATGCACACCAAGCACAATAGTGTAGGCAAGATAAACTAATCACTTTTATTAGCACAGAAACTTTTAATACAATCTTACCTCCCTACCTTTCGATAACAGTCCTTTGCGATATTTCACCCATTGCTACTCCGATATACAAGAATGTAAATATTTACAGGTAAAAAGCATACGTCGACATCACTTGAGATGAGATATTAAGAAGTGAGAGGAGTCTAGCACATAGGTGTGACTAAATTACTACAGTGATATATATATATATATACTATATATAATATATATACTTCAAATATACTATATATATATCTATATATTATATATATATCATATTTATATATATATAGCTAACCTTTACATAACTGTAATTAACCCAAAACTTTAACCTACACCAAACTTACAATATACATATTCATTAAAATGTTTAACCGCTTATAATTGTAAGAAAAGGTAGTCTCGTTATTGAATATGACGCCGTTTTATTTCAGTAAAAGGAAATTTCGACAACCAATAAAAAATAATTAAATAGTAACCCTAATTATTTATTTATAAAACTATCAAACCTTAAGTAACTTAATTAACCTTACTTAACCTAAACCAAACTTAAATATATACTAATTAAAGATTACAAATTTTTTGAAATTACTAGGAAAAAAGTCGCCTTACGTCTCCATGATTTGGAGCACAATAAACAAATAAAGGGCCAATCTGTCAACATCCAATTTTTTTTCAAAGGTGTCGGGCTATCTGGACTTTAACATATATGTTATATTATACCTGACTTTATCATAAATAATACTACTGACCTAATATACTATTATGTAATATATATATATATATATAGTATATATTATATATAATAATATATACGAGATCTATTAGTTATATTATCATAATAGGTAAAGGTTACTTTTAACGCGGACACTTAGCTAGAAAAAAATTGCGGGTGGTTGCCCATTTTGCTACTATATATATTTTGTTTTGCCGCTCACTCAATCTAAATTTTCCCTTTGCGACTTTTTTACTATAATGTCAAAAACTTAAAATCTTTTATCTATTCCTAGTATATACTACTCCTTATAGATATTTCTAATCAAGTGAAATATGAGTGATACAGAGATATAGTATAGCTATACTAGTTATCTTATATAAGTATATCATACACTATACTATATATACTAAATATTAATTATATATATACGTATATCATATATATATATATATATACTATATACTATGTATATTATATATATATATTATATATATATATTCACCAAAGGTTAAAGATAACAATAAAATATGAACGTATGTACTAGTCGTAGACAAAAAATAATTGCACGTTACTTGGGTCGAATTTTCTTCAGAGTAACTTTGGGTGCATATATATTTCTTCAACAAACCACGGCCTCTATTTTAACACAGTGAAGTAACTGCAATTGATATGGGAGAAACGAGGAAATATTTGGAGAAAACTGTTGTTACACACGCGAAACACACACATTATACATACGAATATAATATAATATATATATAATATATCATATAGATATATTATATATATATATATTATATAGATATATATTATATACGATAATATATATTAATATATATATATATATATATATATAAGTAAGTATAATATATATATATATATTATATATATATATAGTTATACTATATATATATATATAATATACATATATAATAATATATATAATATATATTATACATATAATACATATATATATAATTATTAGATAAATAGTATATCATCACCTCACCTTACCTACATTA